>JAZHYW010013754.1:0-196774 GCA_037355805.1 Ixodes ricinus | reverse complement strand
TCCTTGGTTCTGCCAAAAACAACAACGTCGTCAAGGTAGACCAACACACCTTCGCAGCCGTGAAGCATTTCTGACATCATCTAGTGGAAAGGCTGCTGCCGCCGATGCCGATGCCTTCAACACACTCTTTTGAACTGGAAGAGGCCCTCATGTGTAATGAATCCGGTGAGGTCCCAGATATTTTTATGTAGCGGCACTTGGTGGTTAGCAAAAGCTAGGTCAAGTTTGGAAAAAGTGTTCGGCACAATGTGAAACATGCAGAAGTTATTCTAGGTGCGGAAAGAGGAAACCTATCGATAACGACAGCTTTGTTGGCTTCCCGCAGGTCCACGCACACTCGAATGGAGTCATCTTTCTTCTGCACGACCACAGTTGGTGTTACCCATTCGGAGGAATCGATTCACTCGACGACCCCAGCCGCATCCAAGCGTCTGATTTTTTCCCGATACGGGCTGACGCGCTGCTAGAGGAATACGTCTCATTCGATGACGAATGGGAATGACAGAAGGTCGGATGTTTACTTTGTGGACAATTTCCTGACATGGCCAAGTCCCGGGCTGAAGAGGTGCTTGAAGTGACTCATGGAAGGTGGCAGGTTTGACTTTAATGGGTCAGGCACGAGTGAAGCTGCAGCCTGTGGAGTAGACGATGCTGAATCCAGCTGATTTCGCATTCTTGCCGACCACTCGTTTCTCAACGGACTTGACGCTTCGTCCTATGGGGCCGGTGTCGACATTTCATCCTACTCGGCGGGTCGACGGAACCCTCTGTTTCTGTGTAGAAGCACGACCGAGTGGCGCCAGTCATCTGGATGTTGAGGGCAACAGCAGCGTCCATGCCGAGTAAAGGAGTACCACGGTCAGCAACGTAAACAAGTACTGTTGTCGCACGCTCCCTGAACATTACCGGTGCCACGATGGCTCCCAGAATGGTGAAGGGTTTACATGAAAAATTCAGGAGCTGCACAAATGGTGGTACAACTGTCGCATTGCTCGCAAAATACCGGACGAACAGGGCACTATCCACGATGGAGACGGCTGACGCCGTGTCAAGTAGAAACTGCAGCGTAGATTAAAATACCTGGATGCTTAAGTACAGCTTGGTTTGAGTGAGTTCGGAAAAATGGGACACCTCCCACTGCTTGTCGTCGTCAACATAGTAGTCGTGGACGATCTGCTCAACCTGATCACGCGGGCGGCGCAGGAGGGGTCGGCGAACACTTCTACAAGCGCGTGAAAAATGTTCCCGACGACCACAGTTGTCGCAGTACTGACATCTCGCTGGGCAGACATCATAGCCCCTGCAGCGTTCCTGGTCGTAACCGCAGTTGGCACATGTTCCTCCGTAGCATTAGTTACGCCTTGGAGATGGTTGCCGCCGAAGTGATTCGAAACGCACCGAACACAGAAACGCCAATCGTCCAAGGCTTTCTTGACGACTGCCATGGTCGGAACCACTATTGCCGCTGCGGCAACAGGTTACGCAGCTCTGCTGGCTAGTCGAGCGCGAAGCGCGTGCGTTCACTGACCGGCTGAGGAACGCCGCGTCGGAGATCGCGCAGGTGACTCACGGCGCGAGCGCCACAGCTCGTGCGCAGATGACGTCATCAGTGGAGATTGTTTGACTTAAAGCCCCTCGATGTATGAATTTTATGAAGAGACTATAGGTTGACTCCGTGCCAACGTTACTAAATTTCCTTAATTGTGGAACTCCCGCGGAGGGGTGGTATACCTCCCGCACTGACTTCTGTTCGCCTCCCATTGTTTGAAGCGCCATCCAGATTTTCGTTTCAAAACTGTTTGTTTCTAAGAGTACGGTAGAAGGCCATCTAGACGCTTCGCTTCGAAACGTACGTATTCCACAGAATATACGGCAGTTGTCATAGCAGCCGTCCGGCGTGTCGAACGATGTGAGGCGAGTCTTGGTGAGTGAGGGGAATACTGCTCGTGCCAGCAGCGTCTATGAGCAGTTCTGTAACTGCCCTAATCTAATAACCTTGCTCGGTGCGGATGACCGCCATGTTTCTCTTTCACGCTCTGTCACGTGGCATGTCACGTTCACTCCCGACACCGTCGACGGCGCAGCCGTGGTCGCCATGGCCCACTCTCGAACTTCGCGGCGTGCGCGTTCCATATTGATCACTGTCTTCAAGACGACGCTGAACGGAACCGCGGCGTGTAGAAGCAGGCGTTTTTGGATCTCTGTGGAAGTAGCTCCCACCATGAACCGGCGTCGAATGGTGACCTCGGTGTCGGCACCGAAGTTCGCCAGCGAGGCTAATGTTTAGAGGGCTGAGAGAAATTCGCGCAGGGCTTCTCCTTCCTGTTGCTTCCTCAGCTTGAATCGAAGTTGTAGCAATGTCTCGTTTATCGGCTGTGAAAGATCTGCCTCGAGGGCCCTTACGGTCTCGCTGTACACGTAGCGAAACGCTTGTCGAAATTTCTGAACATTACCCGCCGGTGACGTTGCTTGCGCCGGTGCGACGGGAGCTGGTAGGTAGTCGTAGACGCGCTGTCCTTCGACCCCTAAACAGTTAAGTAGCTTTGTTTAGCGTCGTTCGGCTGAATATTCCTGAGCTCCAGTAGCCAAGATGCTCCTTTCAATTATCCTCAGCCAGGATTTCCACGGTATCGGCGGCGTGCCGGCTTTGTCCAGGAAGTTCGATGGTGGCCTGCCACAGTTAGCCATGCTTGCGGTTAAGATGGCGGCTCAGTAGTCCAGGAAGACGTTCGAACTCGAACGCGCGGCCGTCGACAAACAGCAGCCGAGGTTCTTTGGTGAGCCCGGAATTCGCCGGAAGCAGACGGTCGCGACACCAGGCACCCACCGACGAGAGCTTATGCCGAACTACGCATACGTGAAATCAGGGAGTGAGAGTGCCTGTGTTCAGCAACATCGTCTCCAAAACTGTGGAGCGACCAGTCGAGTCTGAGTTACATCATAGAACTGTTTAATTTTTGAAGCATGAAAAGAGAAGAAAGTGAACAAGCAAAGAGCAGAGCGCGCGCTCTTCGCGCGTGCCGTTAGGCAGCGTTATGGTGTCTATCGTTGGCTATAAGGGAAAAGTAGCGCAAGGTTCGTCGATTCACGAGGCACGTGCAGCGTACAGCCCCTTGGGAAGATCATGGTGGCACAGCGCAGCACTGAGCTAGATTTCAGACGCCATGAATTTCCCAGATGTGGCGCGCGGCACGTGCCTCGAGCATGTCTACAACAATGAATGGCGCCACTTTTCCCAGGACAGAAGTGCTTTATATAAAAGTCCGCTTTCATGCCGCTTTTTCATGACGCCGGTGTTAAGGTCGGTTCTCACATGCAGCGAAGCGCCACGTAGCGCTCTCACGTGCCGTCAGCTACTTATCGTTTGCCATGAGCAACAGTTTTGACGGTGAGATACAAAGCTGGTGAACGCTCCCGTCAGCACGCGCTTAGCGCGAGGTAAGCGCTTACACTCAGCGCTCCGCTTCATGTGTGAACAGGCCTTTACCGGTACCTAGCAGCCCCTGTATACTGGGAAAGTGGCGCCATTCATTGTTGTGCAAATGTTCGAGACACGTGCCGCGCGCCACTTTGGGGAAGAACATGGCGTCTGACATCTAGCTCAGTGCTGCTCTGCGCCGCCATGATCTTCACAAGGGCTGCACGTTGCACGTGCCTCGTGCATCGACGAACCTTGCTCTACCTTTCAAAGATGAAGGGGCTTTACCGTTATCCTGGCTACAGCGCCACTTTTTCGTCATGAAGCAGCGGCACGTGGAACTACCCAAGAAGGAGAGCGATCGGTACACCTACCCCTATAGCCACCATAGTAGCGTAGCAGGTGTTCAGAGGACGCTGCCACAGATGGCTAGCATAGAAGGAACAACACGAGGGAGGTAAAAAGGTTATAAGGCAACTGAACTGCAAATAACAATAGACCGATCTAATCAGCCACATCTTGACTACGCCACCGCTGCCATAATGCATCGAGGGAACTGTAGTATTTCTGCACGTGTGACAACACCGCTGGAGCTCTCCGCGTGTAGAGCACGAGACGGCACGAGCCACATTGTGTAAAGCCACTTGATAAAGGCCTTTTTTACAAGTACTGCCAACCATTGCTGAAAGCGCGAGACACTGCCGCGAGCGCGTGTCTCCGCCGCCATTCGCTTCCAAGGGCCGCTCATTTCCACGCTGCGCCGCCATTTGCTTCCAAGGGCCGCTCGAGACATAGGCCTTGTGCGCTCGCGCATTTGACGCTACTTGCGAGACACGGAAGACATCGAGGGGCTTTAACATTGTGTACCGCAGCCTGCCTCCTGTGGAACTATAGTTATGGCGGCGTGACGGATGCGCTGAACGCTTGGTGAGATCGGTCTATTGCATCACCCAATTTCTGTCTACAGCACGGTGGAAGAAACACATTTAGGAGATGACTCTTGCCGCTCATCCCGCGGGGAGCGAGCGACCAGGTCGTGTTCGGAGCTAGGCTCGAACCAGGAGTATTTAGTTCCGCGCTGCCGTGGAGGGCGCTGAGGCATGAGGTCCTCCTCGGCGGCCGCGGTGTCGGCGGCGTAGCGTGCTTGCTTTTTTCGAGGTGTGGTGGTGTAGTGGCGGTGTGCGGCCAGTGGCTGGCTTCGTGTTTGCTTTGGTGCGGTGTCGATCACAGGGGCTACCACCGTGCACGAAGGTGACCCTCTACAATTGAAAACGAGCGTGTTGGTTAAGTGATATAAACTTGAAAGTAGAAACAGCGAGGACGAGGACGGGAACAGGACATCTTTCACGAAAGATGTCTTGTTCCCGTCCTCGTCCTCGCTGTGGTGACCCTTAACAAGAAGAACAAGAAGAAGAGAGAACACAGATTTACATAATTGACACCATTGCCGAATCTCACTGTCTTCCAATAATAGCCATTCGTACCCAGGAGACTGTTCGAAATCATATCCGACTCTTAACAAAACATCACGCTCATCACCTGGCTGACTTACCAGAAAGGTGTTTTTACAGCCGTTTTGGACAGCGAATTCTAGACAAACATTACAGCATACTGACTACGTTTCAAGAATATATGCTACCTATCAGGCCCCCATGGTTCCTGTTCTCACTACAGGTGTGTACAACTATCTCGGGAATTCCAAAAAAGTCAAAGCTTCCTGCAGTCGCCCTGCGGCAGTTTACCCTCTGTCTGTGTTGGTACACACGACATTCGTCCTTCTGTCACATCTACACGGATGCATCCACGACTCATACTAGCTCCTTGGATTTGTAATTCCCGCACTCACCCACACTAATGGTTACAAGCTTTCACATCGAATGTCTTGAACAGCATGCTGAACTTGTAGCGATTTGTGAAGCGTTAAGATTTCTAATTGCAACGCCTCCTCGTTCCTGGACGATAATAAGAGACTTTAAGTCGTCGCCGCAGTCCCGTCGACTGCCCAAGCAAGAACATCCCTTATAAGCAACTGCTACTACAAATACTTCAACTCCATTACAACGAAGTGTGTCAAGGCCACTCGATGTGCTTCCAGTGGATACCCAGCCATTGTGGAATTCTGGGCGACAAAATGACTGATGCTGTTGCAAACCGAGCCCAAAGATTCACTCAGCTAATGCAAGCCCCATCTACTAAGACGGATATCAGAAGCGTGGTGAACGCTCTTGGAAAATGAAAGACGTTTACAGCTTCCTGTAACGCCGATTTAGAGCACAGCTCTTGAGAAGTAGGAGGGGAGGGTACCGAGGGGAGGGTATGCCCCTCCTCCCCATCCGTACCCTCTCCTCCTCCCCTCCTCCTCTCTCACGTGCGAAACGCGCGTTGTCACGCAACTTTTCGGCATGTTGGCGTTTCGGCGTGGTGACGTTTCGGCACCGTGCCGAAACGTCCGCGCGGTGCATTATGGAAAACGTCCCATAATGCACCGCGGCGACGTTTCGGCATGGTAACGTTTCGGCACCGTGCCGAAACGTCCGCGCGGTGCGTTATGAGAAACGTTCCATAATGCACCGCGGTGACGTTTCAGCACGTTGACGTTTCGGCACCGTGCTGGACGTCCGCGCGGTGCATAATGGGACGTTTCCCATAATGCACCGCGCGGTATGGAGACGGCGACACCAACGGCGACGCCAACGGCAACGGCGACGCCGCTCAAGCCGGAAACGCGCGCCTAAGACCTGTGCTCTGAAACAACCACCGTTCGTCTCTGGGAAGATGCCGCTGATAAAAGTACATCGCTACTACTCGTTGACCCACACTTAACGTTTCGCGCACCTCCATGTCGTAAACGGCGAAGTGAGGCTGTGCTTCATCGGATACGCCTGGAAGTTGCATATACGAAACGTTGCCTATTCTGCATTAGGCAAATCGACTCTCCAAATTGCACCCCATGTGGAATTACTGAGGATTTAAGGCATATTATGACAGAGTGCCATAACTACGAAGATGAACGACTTCGATTTCACGCACAGCTCAGCTTGTCGCCTTGAACTTCCGTCACCATCAAAATTATACTAGGTACCTGGGAAAATGAAGCTTTTGCAGCAAGAGCCACGAACGCCCTCGTCAGGTTCCTGTCAGAGGCCAAGAGACTTTAAATCTGCACAAGTTCTGATCTTCCTTCTGATTTTTCTTTTGTGTGACACTTTATTTTTTTTTATCTGTCGTATCCCTCATTCCCTTCTCTACTGAGAGTAGCCAGTCAGGAGATGTCTCCCGGCTAATTTCTCTGACTTCCTTTTTTTCTGTCAATAACCCCCCCCCCCCCCCCCCCCCATAAAAACAAACAAACACAGGTTTACTGGACTTCGGCGATTCGGTGGCAGCGTAGCGGCGGTAAGGTACAACAAAAAGCGGTGAGTGAGGGAATGCTGGACCACCGCTGGGAGAAACAACCGGAGTGGTAGGTTTGGGAGGGATCCCATACTTGGGCGCCAGCTCTGTGCGAGTGAAGCGCGCGCGTGCGCCGAACATAATGTGGTCGCCGCGTCGGACAGAGAGTCATTACCTAAATGTTTCTTCCACCGTGGTCTGCAGCAGAGGCACGGGCGGCGAACGTCCATGCACGGGGGTTCTCGCGCCATATTTGGAAGCTCCAGCTGCGCGCTCAGTTGTCCTCCTACCCACTGTGGTCCTACCATGCACCCTAGGTTAGCATATCCCCTTCCCTACCTTATAGAGGGGAGTTAGTGAAGGGATAGTCTTGCAGTGTTTTTTTTTTACGTCCGATCTGCATCTGGACAGACAACAGTAGACCATTTCAACGAAGTGTGGGGCCGAAGCCAACGTAGACCATAACGAATCCGAACACAAGCCAAGCAAACCGCGCGAAAGCAGACGACGGTAATTCTGCCAGATAATGATGAAGATGTTAACATAGCGCTCTCAAGCGGTCGCCACAAGTGGTACGCCGACGGCTCATCAAGGGCGTTTTGCCAGGCACGTGCAGACAAGGGAATGACACGAGCGCGTGACTATGGAAAGCGTCTCCTATGCACGAGTTCTCGTACAAAGAAGCATGCTGCTTAGCTTGGCTCACGCGCCTCTGCCTTCGTCTTTACTGCAGTCGTTTATGAGGTATGGCTCTTCGCCGAGAGTGATGCAAGCACGAAGAAGAAGATGTGAGCGTGAAGAGCGGCTGGCCGGTATGGAATGAACATTCGGCCACCCGAGTTCCATCTGCTCACCTTCACCACCCTTCGACGGACTTCCGCCATGAGGTAGGAACACCATCAGCTACCTACTCTCTTTGAGTGCGATGCGAACGGGGGCTCGACCAGTACCCTATTCCCGACTGAAGACCTCAGTCGCAGAGGAAAACCAGTCGTCATGAGCAAGACCGACCTTACCAAGAAGGTTGACCTCGAAGCGGAGAAGTTGGCACAGAGAATCGTCTTTCCTGGGAAACAATTGTCGGAGTTCGTAATCCGGTTTCCCGGTCCCGAGCAGACGGCTGTCGATAATAAGATACCCAGGCCGGTGAACTTTGAGGTCATCATCGGACCCCAGGGCGCCACCATTGTCCTGCCCGAGCCGGAACGCCCCAAGAAGGAGCCTCAGATAGTGCATATCATCCGCGAGTGCTGCTGTGGTGGGAACCACGACGAGGACCCTGAGCGCGAGTCAGCAGCCCAGTACGTCGTGAAGAAAGTGAACTTGGTCCACAGAAACGGCGGTGGATCGTCACAAAGGCCTCCTCATCGGCAGGGAAGTGATACTTGCGCCTGTGGACGTGCGACACACACGCGATACTGGTAACCGGGCGTCCGGGCAGCCGGCGGTCACAAGGACTCAAAGAGACATTATTCGCGGGTATTCCTTGTATAAGCGTCCGGCCCCGGCCAGTGATCATTTACAACTAAAATGTCCTTGGAGCGCCAGTCCCTTCCGGCTACAAGTGGTCCACCTTCGCCGCGTCGTTGGCAAATATACCAGCCGGTGCCGGCTCCACAATCGCCTCCACTTTTGCCGATCAATCAGCACGTCCTCCAGGAACGAAGTGGTCACTTTGTCCAAGGCGCTCTTTGACAAAAGGCCTTCAGGGAGGAATGTTCGAACCTATATGTTGCTCGCGACGTAGATCTCTTTGCGACAGCGATCTTCCGCTGTCTCAGGACTCCGACTCACCAATAGAATACGGCCCACGGGTCGTGTATGGCTGCGGACACGATTACGAGCCCAGGCATGACTACAAACGTCAGCAGGACCATATATACATACCCGTTTACGACTCAAGACCAGGTTATTCAACCAGGTACGACGACCACAAGGGTCGCTACAGACCTCGGGACGACTACAAGCACAGAGTAGGCTACGAACACCGAGATGATTGCTGTCAACGGTCTGAAGAGGAACCCCGACAACCCCAGATGCAAAACACTCATGCAGAGTACCAACCATGTTCGGCACGGGATGGCCGGTCTGAGCATAGGGTCCCTAGAAAGCAAAAATCTGCGAACCAGATTTACACGGAACAAGTGGCCCGCAACGCCTGGGCCAACTACGAGAAAGAGTTCAAGCGGTACCAGGCTGCTTTGGCGGAATGGGATTATCAGCAAGAGCTGGTTCGCAAGAAGCTCGGAATGACTCGTGGTGGTCGGTCTTCAGTAACACAGGAGAGGGTGAAAGCATCCAGGCCCCCGGACTCCATACACAGCCCCGAGCCGAAGATGGCTCCGAAGCCAACCGATCAGCCGACCACCATTCGAATTGGACTTTCTGGGAACAAGATTCACAAGATTGAGCCGCAAAAGTCAAGCACCGAAGGGACTCAGGCCCCAGTTTACCAGAATGTCCCTCAATGACCATGGGCAACGTTAGGGTGTATCAAAAAAAGAGTGGTGTGCGAAAATAGTACTCGTTGTGAAAAAAACAAGATTCAATATTTATATTTCGTCACCGCCTGGCTACTCCAAGGGACGAACTGAGGTTGTACCCCATTCAAAGAGGGAATACGCTAAGGTTTAATTTAAACTGCATGGCCCCTTATGCTTTTCTACATTGTGATTTATTTAGATATTACGGGCGAGTTATGTGACCTTATGTTCACACTCACGGACGCAACGCGCCCGTCTTTCAGAACACGCAGAAACTTAGGCGCAAGAAGCGGGCATTTTCTTTTAGTCATTTTCTTCTCCAACTTAATGACGAAGTTTTGGGGATCGCATCTGCTGACTGATGACCTTGTCAACAATGCGATCCCCGCGGTGACAATATTTCAATACACGCTTTCACACAGCTGTGCATGGGCGCCGCCATAACTGATGTTCAGTTTTTTTCCTCTCATTCCGTTTACTTCACTTCATCATTACCATAGCAGGCCAGGTTATTGCCATCTTAGATTATAACCCCAACAATGACCTTTATGGAGGCTTGTCAACGCCCGTTTAGTAACTCGGTATCTAGGTAAGACTTAGATAAAACAAGACACGGCCTCGCTAGACATAGGCATTCCTTACGGCTATGCTTTCGATTCCAAGCAATGGGAGTTTTTCTACTAGTGTGGGAGCACGACATGCTACTCCCTCCAAGTACTGCGTAACCCACCTTGAACAACTGTTCGGAGCACCGGGATTGAAACTGTGTCCCAATGTACTCCTATGAAACAACTGTAGTGCGCTGATTGAAATACTCTTGGTTGGAAAATGTCTTTATTATAATTATAAAAAGGTGGTCCACGCTCGCCGATCTTGACTTAAGTCATCCCCCTTGAGCGAAATGAGTTTGTTATATTTTTTTTAGTCGAATCGTGTGAGTTTGGCCGCCTTCACGTATGTGAGGAGGGTGTCGAGGATTGCCTTGCGATGCTCAGGGGATCCAGGTGGCAGGATCCATTCTTCAAGGCTATTCGGTTGCATTTGTAGTGGTAATGCCTCTAGGGCTCTCCGTCTTGTCTCTTGAGTGGGGGACATTCCCAGAAGACGTGGGTCTCCGAGGTTGTCTGCTCGTAGCATTCACAGACGCTCTCGTTCCTGGGTTGGGTCGAGGGTCCCGCTTGTCAGTCCTGAAGTTTTAACGCTTGCTGTTTCGCTGCTTGTCTGCTTTTATTGAAAATGGCTGCGCGTTTGGGAACCATTGCTGTATAGCTGCGTAGTCTTCTAAAGCTATACCTTTTCCAACGGGTGTAGTTATCCGCTGGGAGAGGATGCGGGTCTTATCGGAGGAGGCTCTCGAGCGCGCTCGTCCGCAGTATCTTATGTACTGCGGTCTTGTGTTGCCTTCAAACGTGAGGATGGCTGTGGACCTCACGGGTCCCACGATGTGCGCACTGAGAACGTTATGAGTCCTGAATTCGAGCTCCGAAAAAAATAGTCTCGTTAGTGTCATCTTTCGCGTATCTAAAGTATGCGACCCCTTTACATTGGTTGGGAGCTTGTGATTGCAGTGCCTGCACCTTCAGGGTGCAGGCACTGGAGTGCCAATTTCGGTGATCTGTGTAAGGCCTCATTCACACAGCCGTCGTTTCTCCCATCCCGTCACTGTCGCGAGGGGCGTTCCCGTCATGGGAGAGGATTTTCGGCCCGGTTTTCGCCGGAAAGCTGTGCCCCGTCAGGTGCCGGGCGACGTAGGGAGCTGCTCTACGGCACCGGCGTCCCGGCGTCCCGGCGGATGACGGAGTCCCGCCCCCATCGAAAACCGACCAATCAGAAAATGGACAAGTTTCGCTAAGTTTGAAAGATTTTTCATCGTTCGGTTGCCAACAGCGAGCCAACGCTTGTAGTGTTGTTTTTCTTGTTCCTTTTCGGCGGGAATTGCTAATAGCAGACGCAAATCCTTAATTTACAAAAAAAGAAACGTGCGCACTAATGTTCAGGCACAATTATCTCTTAATTTTGTAATTTAAGTTGAATAAATAAGCGATCCGATCCAATCCAATCCTGCCGTCGCGGCCTCCGTCGCTTTGCTTGCGCGGCCTGTTCGGACACCGTGCCGTCGCGTCCCCGCCCCGGCGTGCTCCCGTGACGGTGACGGGACGGGATGGCGCCGGCTGTGTGAATGAGGCCTAAGTCGTTCTACCGCCTTTTTCTTTTTAGTGACCAGTGCGATAATGTTGGCTTTCTCTATGCATTTGATAGCTATCTTGTTCCATGACGTCACACCCGTCGTTTGGGCTGCGGCTTTAATATGCTTTGGTAAGAACTCTTCTATGTCGCGTCTACAGGTGCGTCTTATAAGGACTGTTTGTAACACTGTCTTTGGAGTCAGGTCGTTGTCTGCCGTAGTGTCGGCTCCCTTTTGTTTCCTGTTCTTCTTGAAGCAGGTCTTCAGAAAGCAAACTGCTGGTTTTTCGCTTCTTTCTTTACGACGCCAGCTGTGAGCGGTCTTCGTCTGCTTGGATCTTCGAGGACGATTTAGAACTCTGATGTTGTCATTGCCACGTCATCAGTTATTTTTTTAGTGTAGACACACTAGTCATTGGCATTGCTGTGTTAGGATCAGGTATAGACATTTCTGCTGGTTGGTCTTTGGAAGATTTATTTTGTAGAAAGTGTTCTATTTCAGTCTTGTGTTCGGCCACTTTGCGCAGCGTTTCCAGGTAGACGTCCTTGAAGTAGTTGCATGGCCATTGTGATGGTCGGGAGGTTGCTCATGCATTCCTTAATGCTCGCGGCGTGATTGAGACATTCAATAAGGTATTGTGCGTTTTCTTGACTCACCTTAAAGGGCCCCTGAAAGAGAAAAAAAGGTTTTTTAAAACAGTCTGGTTGGGACACGCGTGTCGAAAAATGAATTTTACGCGAAAAAAATAATTTTTAGAGCAATATTGACGGCGAGAGATTTATTTGAAATTTTGCGCGCAAATTCCATGTCATTCAGCTCGGCTTCTCATTGGTAACGATGGTCATTCAAATCAGCTTCTCATTGGCCAATAGAATGAGTGACAGCTTAGATGTTGGTTATAAAATCTTCGTGATCTCTTGAAATCGCCTTTTGAATTACATATTTTTAGGTTTAAGAAACAATCCATCGAATGGACGTCGTAATTGTTTACAAACGTTTTACAAAATCGTAACTTCCGTTCGGATCAGGTACCACAACAAACAAAAGCTTCGCCATTTTTTTTTCTGTCATGGTCGCCGTCTTGTAACGCGTCTGGCGTATCTGGTGTACCTCGGGTGGTTTTATAGTTTTATCGCGTTTATATGTGAAGACCTCCTGAAGAGGGCTTGTTGCTTGTGTTAGTTAGTCATCGTAAGTACTTAGGAAGTGGCGCGGGGTGACAGGTTTTTGTTTTTCTGCTCTTCTTTGCGTGATTCGTGTGTCCCGTTTACCCCATCTTTTGTTTGTTTGCTAACGCGCGCCAGTGCCAATTTTTTTTTTTTTTGAGATGTCGGTTCTTGTAAAGCGTTTAGTGAAGGCACGCGGCACCGCACTCAACGTTTAATAAAAAAATCAGTTACCACTGCGTGTCCTCGCGGCGGCTTGAAGGGTCGTGCGGCTCGGACGAACTCGTCGAGGCACCCGCTTCGCCGCCTTCCGCGGCGAAGCGGGTGCCTCTTCGCGAGCAGTTGTCTCGCGGCGATCGGAGCGGACGCCTTCCGGCTGGCGAGGCGTGTCCTCGTACGGGCGAAGGCCCAGCTGCTGGCAGCGTTGAAGCAACCGACGCTTCAGGTCGGGGTCCATCGCGACGACTACGTACTGTGTGTACCACCACGGTGACCACGGTACGTGCACGGTACGACGTGCGACCGGCAGACACAGGGGCTGTGTTCCAAATCTTACCCAAATGGATCCGAGTTAATCCGGCGGATCGTATCACGTGACAGCACAGATTGAAAAACGCTGGACGCGGGTAGGTTTTAGAACGCCAACGGTACAAAACCCTTACCCTGGAGTAAGATCGAGTAAATTTTGGAACACGGCCAGGAAGTAGCAATGGCTCTCGTACGGGGCGCAGCCAAGCCAGCCAAGCAGCCAAGCCGATCCACTACGAAGAGGCGGGGAGTACCTCTCCTCCACGCGCCCGAAATGCCGAGAGAGAAAACAAGTGGAAAGGAGGTGACTACTGACTAAATTGCGTCTGGCACAGTCAATATTGCTCTAAAACAATTTTTTTCGCGTCAAATTTATTTTTTGACACGCGTGTTCCAACCAGACTGTTTAAAAGAAACTTTCTTTTTCTTTTCTGGGGCCCTTAGGGAGTAACCTTGCCTCCTGGTATATGCCTGTCGTCGTCGTCGCCATTCTCTTTGTCCATCTCCATTGAGTAGACGTGGTCCGGAAGTCTTGGATCCCTCCTGGTGGTCCTTTCTTTTTCTGAGTTCAGGGGGTGGGCGGTGGTGTAAATGGTGATGGTAGTATAATTTTCTTCCTCAAGCTTGAGGTCCGTTTCAGGTGGGCATGCCGTGACGGCCTTGCCTGTTGCCATAAAATTCTTCGTCAGGCTTAACAGGCGGGAGCAGGAGCTTTGCGTGCGCACGTCAGCTTACTCCGAGAGTTCCTCTCTTTTTTCAGATACTCTTGGCTTTACGATAGGTAAACACTTATTTATGAGATTTCTTTTTTTTTTTTAGAAAAAACAAGTAAGAAATTTTTTGCATAAGTCCCTCGCAGGCAGGCGGCCTCATGTCCTGTAGCTCTAACTAGTCTGTAAATTTGTCTAATTCAACCCCGCAGCAAAAAGACCAACACGGCGAGATTAAGGTATCTTGTTAGAGCTATACCCTGTTTCATCTTGTGTTGTACCGGAGGAAAGGCTACGAGCTGCGAGCTCCTTGCTCTAAAGAACATCTAGGCGGCACAAGCTCTCCTGCACCAAGCGGCAGCCGCTAACGCTGCGAGCATGCGCTGCCAGCCTTCGCTGCGGTACAAGATAAGGTGAAACGAAGTATAATCAAAGCTCGGTGAGGTCGCAGTGGACTCCAGCGAGCTGCGGGAATAATAATTGGGTTGTGTGGATATCTATACAGCGAGTCGTTGGTCAGCCATTTTTAAAGTTGCGACGAGTCACTCGCTGTAGATGAGTAATTTAGCCAGTGCAGTACAACCGCTAGCCTGGGGTCTTTAACATGCACAACGCAGTAGTGATACACGACCCCACGCTGGTACGATGCTCATCCAGATCGAAACGGGCAGGGGTGGGGATTGAGCCCAGGATCCCTGGGTCCTGCAGCGAGCTCTCGCTCCACGTGCTCCGGAGCTGGTGTGCTGCTAGCCCACTGACCACCGATGCCCCGAGCTGCGTGAGACAGAATCTACGGCTATTGTGAAGGCCGTAAGAAAGCGCGCTCTTTTCAACGTAGCCCGGAAAGGGACAAAGAATGTTAGCAATGGCGATTATAATTCTACAGATCACTTTCATAGGTTAGGGGGATCGGTTGCTGAGTGGGCTAAACACTATTTCAACTTATGATGTACCGCAGGAAGGCTACAAGAGCGAGCTCCTTGCTATTCGCAACTCCAGCGCGCCGCTCGCCCTCCCGCGGACGAACAGAGAACCAGAGGAGAGGGGACGGCGATGGCGGCAGCGGCGGCGCGGAAACGCTGGCAGGGACTGTCCGCCTTGACGCGTAAAGCCGTTTTAACGGTAAAAAGCGACCGTATTAAAAAATAACTCTTGTGCTCCCCTTGCAACAGCCTTGCACGAAGGACTGGGATGTCTGACTTCATTAGGGACTTTTTGTGTATCGCATACGCTGCGGATTTCTGGTCTTGTGCATGACCACCAGCCTGATCTTCTGCTCAACGTGACGGCAAACGCTCCCGCTAATAATGAAGAACTCATAGTACGGTCTATGCAATAATCTATTCTTTGCCATAAGTAGGAGAAAACTTCGTCGCGCAACGGTGTGTCGAGCAATACAAATCGGGAATGGGCTTTGAACATTGTTTATTTCCACCTTGAACGATGGGGATGCCGAGGAAAAAAGCTGTATGCACAGCTTGACGAGCCCTCGGCACCCCCTACAGAGCAGACAGCAACAGCTTCACATTTAAGAAATCATAAAACAAATTACAAGATATGCACTATGCTAAATTTATACAATGGTAGGTACACTTCAAAAGTACAGAAATGGCTATGTACACATTTTAATAGTGCTATAAATGTCTCTTTTATTAAATGAAGTGATGTCGAATCCCACTGATGCAATATGATTTAGCAATTCTGGAAGTAAATGCTTTATTCTCTGATGTCCAAAATTTGTTCGTGATTGAGGAATTTGCCATGGATGAATGAGACGAGTTTGGTATAATGAAATATGTGGACGAAGGTCAGCCACCTCAGGAAAGTTTCGTGATTACCACGAGTTGCAGCTTTGATATGTTAATATTAAACGTCGATGATAAATATCTGATACGTCAGTTATTTTATATTTTTCAAAGACGAGAGAGAGGGGGACGTCCATGGGACATCCCCTCTCTACGTTTCGCGTTTTAAGGCCGTTACAAGGAACATGGCCATTTATTCCAAGCACTTTTAAAAGACAGAATACCCATACTTGCTTTCAGGTAATTACAGAGCAAATAAAGAGATGCTCGAAGCATTTTAAGCGCGTCTGTGTTAGCCAGCCGTTCGTGACGAGAGCTTAGAACGCGCAGTTTTGGCCAGAGGGACCGTAATGTTGCAAATAACACGATACAAACAATTTACGTCATATATAAAATATTTTTTTGATAAAGCAATAAATAAAACTTCTAAACACGCCAATTATGTTAATAGGCAGTTTTTGCATAGCGTACGACACCCCTAAACTTGAGCTGGACGTACAGCGCACTGACGTTCAACCGGCGCTACCAACTTTCACGAACGGCTTGATAGCCGAGTTGTGCAACTGATTCAAATAGCTTAAATAAGTGTAGATGACTTGAAAAAAAAAAGAAGTAATCGGGGTTTTCTTAGCCCTACTCCAAAACCTCGGTGTTTTTTTTTTCGGTACTCTTTGATGCGTACTTTAGCTGTTTAATATCTTATATTGCGCCGTCATCAAGCCTCACGTAAAAGTTGGGGCCGTCAGTTTGGCGTCAGTGCGCTGCACGGCGAACTGAAGTTTTGGAGTGTCGTATATGTGACAAAAAGTGTAAAAACTACAACATTTTTTTTTATTGTGATGAGCACGGCAACGCTTCTTGCGCGCACTGAAAATTGTGCTTCCAAGGCGCAGCGCGAGCTTGCGGTCGTAATGCTACACCGCACGGTAGCCTGCGGTAACAAACTTTCTATCAATAACCATAGAGCACTTTTATCACGTGTTGCAATACACTAAAACCGAGACGGTGAGCAGCGAGTTGTGAGGCTGTGACGCGAAGACACCAATACTGTGAACGCTGCTCTTCCGAAGCTTGACAGGTCACCGTTGGCGGCTCTCTTTCTAGAGCACTAATGGCCAGGCAAACCGCAAAAATATCTTCATCACCCTCAAAAATATTCTGCCACAAACAGTAACGTGGCCGCCGGCCGGTGCCTAAAAGCGCTCGCTCACCGCAAAGCTTGGCAATTTGAGGTTTCTGCAACTCTTAAATAACAGCATGCTCGTTTTCCTAACATGCATCAGCATCTCCGTCACCTGTAATATGATCTCTCCCTAACCGCTTTGCATTTGTAGACAAATAAACCATTTTTAGCGCGCTGAACAGCGTCTGCGAGCAGGCAGGCGCACGGGATATCCTGGAGAATCTATCCCCGTCTCTTCCGCCATCTTGGAACTACCGCCCCGCCACCTATAGGGCGTTGGAGCTGCGAATAGGCACGGTGTAAGATAATACTCTTCAGGTGAGGACAGCGCGCTCCTCGCGCAGTGCAGATAAAGTTCGCTTTTCACTCTCTCTCTTTCTCTCTCACTATGGTTTCAAGCGGCGACGGCAGATGACTCGTCGACCCGTGGGCACGGCAAAGACAGCTCGTGCCGCCTCATGCTCCACACGCGCAGAGCTCCAGCGAGGTTGTCGCTCGTGCAGAAAGACCACGGTGTACCGGGGTGTCAGTGGCAACGAGATAATTTGTTTCGCTCTCACACAGTTTCGCCGTTTGGCCGCCGGCGACACTGTCAGCTGCGGGCACGGTGGCCGCGGAATGATGCAGCCTTTCGGATGCCCGTCGAACGAACACTATCTGATTCCTCGCGCCGCGCGTTCAGCCCCGCCGTGTCCTCACCTAAAGAGTGTATCTTACACCGTGCTCTAGGGCACATCTCGGCGGCACAAGCTCTCGGGCATTATGGCAGCTGCCAACGCTATGAGCTCGCGCCTCTAGCCTTCACTGCGGTACAACTTAAGGTGAAACAGAGTAGCTCACACCAGCTTGGAGCAGGTGGATCAAAAGCTCGAGCTGCAAAACCCAGGGATCCTGAGTTCAATCTTCCCCCCCCCCCCCTGCCCGTTTCTATCTGGATGAGCATCGCACAGGCGTGGGGTAGTGTGTCACTACTCCGTGCTGCACGTTAAAGACCCCAGGCCAGCGGCTCTACCGCACTGGCTAAATCGCTCATCTGCAGCTGAGACACCAGGCGCCAACTGAGTCAGAGTAACTTCCGGCTGTATAAACATACAGACAATAATTTGCTTTTTGC
Organism: Ixodes ricinus; assembly: GCA_037355805.1. NCBI lineage: Eukaryota > Metazoa > Arthropoda > Arachnida > Ixodida > Ixodidae > Ixodes > Ixodes ricinus. Next base: position 178,789 of record JAZHYW010013754.1, on the reverse strand, counting down.
TTCATAAATCGCCTAATTTTTAAAGGGACACTGACAGGGTGTTTATGCTCGCCGAGGTTTTTAGTTGTACATGACATATGAGAGCCGAACTACCCAGAACACAATTTAGGACTCGAAATTCGGTTTCTTTCCGCCCGAAAACCGCCGATCAAGAACTGGCCGGTTCGAGTTCTCGCCTCACACTCTTTTCCGCGGTCACGGGCCGTTTTCTATGTATCGATGCGACCACCAAATTTAATGAAAGTCGTTGGTCACTGAAGGCACACACTCAATAATAAAAATAGAAAAAAATATGAAACCCATTTTTTCTGGCTTCTAAAAAGCTGCAAATACGTTGATTGAAAAAGAAGTTCCACAGCGAACCGGAAGCATTCTGTGCGTGCGTCGTTTCGCGTATCGTGGGGCTTTCGGGGACTGGCGATGGCAGCGGACGACGGGCGTGGGACCTCTACTTCAGAACTGTCGTTCGCAGTACCGGCGAATTCTGTCTGCCTTTAAAAGATAAATTTGGGACTGATCAAAAGAATTGGTATTCATCCCGTACGACACGCCCGACCCCTGTTGATTTGCACGAAGACGTCGTCGGGCCGTCGCTCCCTCTCGTGGCTGAAGACATCGCTCGCGGAAACTTTAAGCACGACGTGTCTACTTCGAGTTGAATATGCACGGCGTACGATTTCTTTACTAGGTGCGAATGTCGCCAATGCGTGGTGCTTCCCGACTTCGACCCTGGAGTGCTTTTGCTGGAGGAAAATCGGCAGCAAACTTTCCAACTTACAGTTTACCGGCTGAATTATTACTAAGGAAAGAGATCCCCCAGTAACGAGGTCTGAATGTTGCTGTAACTACCATGCAATAAAAAAATCCTCCAGCTCAGCTCGGGAACGACGTCCGCTTTACACCCGGCAGGACCGGAATTCGATCCCCAGTGATGGCGCTTTCTTTTTTTTTCTTTTTTTCAACACATTTATTGATGTTTACATTTCTTTTGTTTTTTTACAATTATCACTGAAGAAACAAACAAAAATAAAAAAAATGTTGTGGGCGAAACGTCGCTGAATTAAATGGGATGGGATTTCCTTTTTGACACCTGCGAACTCAATGTAATCACTTTCCGCCAAAATGCAAGGAGCATGTAAATCAGGTAGCGTCCGCTTTCCGAGGTGCCCGTAAAGTTCTACAGGAATTGCAGCCAGCCATTGGTCCCGATCCCGTTGATCTTTCGGAAACTCTGTCGCACAATGCCAATTTTTTTCGGATGCATGGACAATGTGAGCCAGCTCTTCACGCAACATCTTGGGCGTATTCTTTTCGGAGCTGATCATGGAAATTAACCACGGCACTCACTACCCATCTCCAACTCCTCAATGTACAAAACAACTCATCTAGGAGTACAGAACAGCGAGCGGAACAAACATAACTGCAAAAGAATCGCCCGGCAAACAGTCCCCGCTACGCCGCATATCGTGTGCTACGCAAAAGGGAAAAAAAAAAAAAACACAGCGCACGGTCGGGTGTAGTTACGTGACTTCCGCCACTCTCTCCTCTCCACTCCTCCGACCTCCGTCCGCGGGTTTCGGTTTCGGGTTTCGAACAGTTCCGTCCTTTGGCTTTATTAAAAAAAATACGCTACTCTGTTGCAAAATATTAATTGGGTAGTCCTCCGACACCATAATAAAGACACCTGGCAAAAAAATGAAAAACTTTTTTGAGGGTGTCAGTGTCCCTGCTCAATCTAAAAATAGTGCAATGACGTGAGCAAAATATACCATCAAAATAGCAAGTTAATGGTATCTTTTATGTTTATGGAGTTTATGGTATCAAGTTTATGGTATCAAGCAAGCAACCACAAGAGAAGGAGCCAAAATGCAATTTACGAAAATTAAGGACTCGCGAACATTAAGGCTTTTTATAGTATTTGCTGGTTCACACGTTTGTGTCGAATGCGTTCACAGCCCCTGGGTGTTGTCACCCCTCTCCCTCTTGTGGAAGTGGAGGGCGCGGGAAAAACTAAATTCTATATTTCGTTTTAAACAAATTCTCTCAAAAGCAACCGAAACTACAGCAATGACAAAGTCAACGGGACAACTGCTGGCCGTACAAAACCCGGTGAGCAATGCAAAAGGTAGCTTCGCAAAACAGTCAGGAGGCACTGTTGTTCTGGCTTCCTGTGGAACGCAATCGTCGCGAACGTGTCAACCATGCCTTTATCTTCGCCGAGGCCAACAGAACCCAGTACAATGTACGTAGGACAAATCATCCCGACTCTTCAATCATGTAAAGAAAAGGCACCCTATTCTTCATATTACTTCAGAGGAAGCAAAGCCGAAGCTGCAAGCATGAGCATGTTGCTTTGAGCACCGCTTGCACTGCAGGGAGTGCGCGGTCTTGGAAGGGACGCTGAAAATTTGGGAGCTCACTGTCAAGCATTGCGGCCCGACTTGTGCCCCATGCGTGCAAGCACCTGTGGCGGGCGCGTGGACGTAGCTTTGGCAAGCTTGCAATTGTACAGGCTTGCTCGAACGAGCAGGGACATGGCGGCGGCCAGTGTCATCGCTCGCCATCGTGTATAGTTAAGAGCCAATCACGACACTCTAAAGGCCGATTCACACAAAACCGTTTGTTTACGTGTTTTTTTTTGTTTTTTTTTTACGGAAGTTTATTTTTGCTAACGTCGAGGGTTACCGGAACATCTGGGCTTTGTATACAAACCCTAACAACTATAACAGAATGAGTAGTCTTCCACGTGACATTCGACACACGCATGTTCCGGACACTTATAAAGTAACGTAACACGAAAGCGTACGCTCCTGTGTGAATGGAACTTAAAGGCCCATTCACGCCGTAACGTTTGCTTATGTCGCTTCGTTAGTCGTCGTGAATATCGCGTGCAAAGCTGCTCCCGGAATCGGTTGGCCCGGATGCCTCGGTGACTCTCAACATAAGCAGACGTAAAATTCCGTAATATAACTCAAGTCGAGCAAACGATACATTGAGAACGGGCCGGCCTTTATGGGGAATTTCCTTGGTGGATTTGGAGAGATCCAAAAGCGCCTCTTGCACTTGGCTGTGGAACGGTAAATGCAAAGGAGCGCATGCACGGCCCCAAAAAAATTCGTCCCTAATACCAGTCCATATTCACCAAGCGAATTCCCGATAATGCTATGCTCGGGAGCGTCACCCTGTGGCAATGAAGCCGAAACTACATGCAGTCGTTCACTGGTGCACTTTTAGTGTCGGCGAAAGCAGTGCACATGAACTTTTCCCTTCTTCACCGGAGAATTAGCGCTGCTTCAGTGCTGATTGAGTATTACATTTTAAACTCTCCCGACGGAATGTTTCACCTCACCCTCCATAAAACAGCTGAAAAAGTTCTACACAACGAGATTGTAAAAATAAGAACCTATCATCCCTGACTCAAGCATTCTCACACAAACTGGTGTACCCTTCATTGTGATTCCTTTGTTTCGGACGTTGTGTTTAGAAAACTGGGTTTAGGTTTTGGGTAAGCACGATCGTGCTTAGCGTTCTTTGCGCATCGAATATATGATGTTTTCAGCTGATAATAAGTTACGGGTTATAAACACCGGCCATTACTTGTGACTCATAGATCGGGTGCAGTGTTTCGCATACCGACAATCTTGGTAGCCATGAACGCCCCTGGTGATCACGACTACAAAAAAACAAAATAAAAAAAAACTGTCTATAGGTGGCGCAAACCGCAGCTCTATTCTGGTGCTATAAGCAAACCTAAATTAAACAGTGTTGAGACAAGAATGATCACAAATATGATCAAACTTTTTTTCGAGTACTTTGTGGTTACTATAGATGAACACTTCCAAATATATTATAATTCCCGAAGCTATACTACATGGAACAAAATACACTTGTACATCCAACTCTATTGGCACTCCACAGAATGTCTTGAAAATATTATTTTTTTTGATGTAAAAATCCAGTGGACGTTGCTGCCGGGATGAGTTGTCAATTGCAGCGAAACAGTTTGAACTGCACAGACTATATGAGTAGCCAGCGTTTTGTTTTTAAGTTATCTTGTTCGTCACGTTGATGATATTTTTCGATTATATTTGCCATTCCTGCGCTCTGGCTTCACGGCTGGAAGAATTCTGTAAAAGATATAAATAAATAAAAACTATACACATATTCTCTCCATTCATGAGTTACAGTTCTCGCTCTCACCACTCAATTACATTTTTTGCCCCATTCAAAACTGCAGGAGAACCCGGACAGTCAGAGCTTTGTGTGCACTCTGTGCTATTTGCAGCGTTGAATAACCGTTTGAGTTTGGCTTCTACTGTTTATGAGCACACGGCGACTTATCTCTCCAGAGTCTAGCACCCTACAGCAGAGTGGCAAATTAGGCCTCCCAACGCAGTGATAAAACAAATGTACACTAGCAAAATGTAAGGGCGCAAATGAGCTGGTGTACAATGCACATGGTTGAAAAAAACACCGAGACTGCGGGCAAACGACACAACACTAAAAAGTCTCTATCAAAAAGTTTCATCAAAGTCTCTATCTAAAAAGTCTCTATAGAGACTTTTTAGTGTTGTGTCGTTTACCCGCAGTCTCGGGTTTTTTTCAACCATGTACACTAGCAAACTGGTTGTCGTAGAAAGAAATAATGCACCATGTTGTAAACCCTAATATTTCCCATATTTTGCCTTTTTATGCTGACTGAATGCATAGGCCCATAGGCCGTCATGTAATCTAACATAGCTCTTTAAAAACAAAAACGAAACGGGCAAAATGTTTAATTTATAATTTTTTAAACGAGCGGATGCTTGGATAAACTCAAACGTCGTTTTGTTTTACTTTAGAAAAAATAATATTCAAACTAAAAGCGTAAAATAAAACACCTCTAGAACACATTAAAAAAGCAGGCTTTGTTCACTCTCTACCATGCTACGGCACTACAGGCGTTTTTAAATACCTGTTGTTCAGCGTAAGCTAAAAAAAACAAATCTAAATATAACCTTGCAGCCGCTCCTCTCAGCACTAGTAAAGTTGGAGTCCGCGCAACTGGCGTTCAATATTTAAATACCCTCATTTTGAATTCATGACTATTTGTTTATTCATTTCCTTTCATCGAAGCATGTTTGAATTGCAAAAACGCAATTATTGTTGTTTGATTTCTTGTTTATCTACCTTTCGTTATTTATGAACAATGGATAAAAATATTTTCTAGAGGATGATTACGAAACCGTCACGGAACGGAAAACGGAAAAAGAATATGATGAATTTCGCGCTCCAGGCGGTTTCCATACATGGGGCAGATATTTTTGTTTTACTTATCTTTGCGCCCATAGAAATTCCCGTGCAGCACATAATGCTTTATACAAGACCAGCGTTTTCCTAATGAAGGTTTTGTTTGAAACTGGGAATTGAGATCCCAAGGTTACGCTCACGTTGGCTAGAACTACTTAAACAATCAAATATATCTTTTAAAGCTCATATTGTCAGCGGCAGCTTCTTTTAGTATTGCAAAAGACTGAAAATGATTCCCAAATATCGCTTTAAATATATCAAGCTCAAAAACTGCGTACTCGCAAAAAAGAAGAAAACAAATTCAGCAAGCTTGATTCGAAACGCCCGCCCGATTCTTTGATGTAGTTAGCGAAATGGTGCGTTCCTTGACTTTCTGGATGACTTCAAACAGGAAATGTCTTTGAACTTTCTCTCTTTCCGTCTCATCGTTCGTGGGCACGTGGACGTGCCACCCGTCCAACCATGAGAGCATTTCGCGAGACGTTTCTTAGCGTGCAGTCGACGCGTTGCTTTTCAGTGCCTCTTTTTTTACCACTGCTAGTCTGTCTAAAACGATTTTAAAGGTAAATTAGGAAACGACGTGTAGGAGCCCTTGGTGAGCGACGTGAAGGGTTATGTCGCAACGCTGCTGCGTGAGAGGTTATCCGAGAGCTTATCCGGCACCGAAAAGAACAACTGGTCGGAGCCGTTCTCGACTTCCCCGTCGTGCGCAAACCCACTCAACGTCCTCAGCACAGTCGCGCATGCTGCCATGTTGAAAGAATAAAGAAAAAGCTAGGAAATGGCAGATGTTTCGGCATTAACACCTCCGGTCTGAATTTTTTATTTTCAAAAGTCAGAATTGTGGTGCTATTACAGACGTCATAAACAAAAATATATTTATGATTGACAACACTAATTATGACAGACAGGCTACATGTGACACCTCTTAACGTTTCCAAAAATGCCTCCGACAATTACGTCACAAAAACAAAAAGAAGCGAGGAGGAGCGCTCAAATTGGTGTGAGGTGTAAAAAACTTTGACAGGCTCTTTCGCGCGCAAAACTTTGTTTGTTTTCTTTGCGATTATTGTTGTTGTTGTTTTTTTTTGCGCGCTTCCGATGCGTTTGAAAGGGTAAAAAATATCGATCTTGGGGTTGTCAACGGGCCTTGAAGAAAGGCCTTGCTTGTCATCGTCATGCCTTCTCATTTTTTCTCTAATTTAACCATTCTTTTCAGCTGATGTTGCAATGTCATTGGCCGTAAAACGATACTGAGATGCGCGGGGCTCTCCAAGCCCTGGGTTTCTCAAGTTTTAGGCGGCTATGAAGCACCAGAATATTTAGAAGTGCTAGCCTGCATTGAAGTATGTCGCCACTCAATAATTCAGTGACAAGATAATTGCCCAGCTGTTTGCCTCTCCACTTTTCCTTAACATCCTGATAGATAGGTGAAAATGAACACTGGAGTTAAAATACCTGTAATCAGAGTGTGTTCAACTGCTCGATCACTCGTCATTGGTCAATCGTTATCACGTGGTTTATGGACGCCATTTTGAGTCCAATCTTTGCTGGGGGTCTGTGGAGTTACACAGGTTGTTTGATTGCCTTACACTCCCTTATAAAAGCCTGGAAACGACTACATATTTATTAAAACGCATAAAAAAGTACCTTTGATCTGCCCCCAATTTTGTTTTGATACGCAAGGTAATTTTAAAACGGGAATATGCGTTAAAATTGCCATCTTGCATTTCGCCGCGCATCTGGAAACAGTGGTTGCTACTCCGCGTTGGCCTTGAGCTGTGGCCACGGTGCAAATAAGACGCGCGATACCAGCTGGTCGCAGTCATAGTGGTCGCACTTGCCAGCTTTCTATGGGCGTCGAGCTAAGGAGCGGTGCTGTTGACCAGTGTGTTTTTCCTTGAGAAGCGGGTTAAGGTTGTTACAGTTGTTACCACCGTAGTTCTGCCAAAATGCTCGCCGCTCAATGTTACTGACTGCTCACCGCTCGCCGGAGGCTGTCGACGTGCATCTACCATTATAGGTGATGTTCCATCTTTAATATTTTGTTTTTTGCAATCAGCCACGGCATATACTGCACGCCTTGCTGTGACGCCTGCGCTTACGAGCGTCATCGAGTAGTACGAAGAGCGGCACATCGCACTAAGCATGGGAACATCGAGGCAATTGCCTCTTAGCAACGCGCTCGTTCTGTCACCTCTTTAAACGTACGAATTTGAATAAATGAAGTAATAGCTAGCAGCACACTTCCCCGGCTCATACTAGGGCCTGTTTGGCGCAAGCTTTAGCCAGAAGCTTGAGCCAAGTTGGCTCTAGCTCACGCCAATTTGGGCCAAGCCTGGGCTGCGTAAGTATGTTACTTGGCTGTGATTAATCGCTTATATTCTGTCTCATATTGATATTGATAGGCGTCACTAAAAACATCGACTCTTTTTTGTGTCTGCAAACTGCGGCTCACGCTCTTGTCCGCTGCGATACGAAACCATATCGCACTTGCCGTTCACTCATTTTAATATCAACGCGCCATAAATCGAACACTGCAGTCCAGTGCAACCTCTAGCGTGGGGTCTTTAACGTGCATCACTCAATAGTGATACACGACCGCACGCCGGTAGGATGCTCATCTCGATCGAAACAGGCAGGGGTGGGGATTGAACCCAGGATCGCTGGGTTCTGCAGCGCAAACTTTCGCTCCACTATGCTCTGGTTCCAGTGAAATAGCCATGTGCTGTCAACGCCGTCAAAGTGCTACTGGTGTTCACGAGCGCGTGCGCCTTTCATCTATAAAGGTTTGATGTAATTGCGCAGAGAACTGTCTGACGCATGCAGATGCCATACGAGATGCTTTAGAGACTCACTACTGCTGGCGCCAGTACGTTGACGGCGCTGCACGCTAAGCATGATAATGGCAGTATGGCTCCGAGCTGAAGTGCGGCCACCGATTCTCCTTGAAAGAAGAAAGCGCTGCCAAAGCCAGCGCACGAGCTGAGCGGGACTCAAGCCGCGTCTCAAGACGCTCGCGCGCCCCAGCCCTTCCAGTGCTTCCTTTTACCAGGTCTCAACTGAGATGCTGTTCTAGCAAGCCGGCCCTAATTTAGTCAGCGCTTTCCGGGTACACAACTCAACTAACATCGACACTCGTCAGCCACAGCGCGAACTCAAAGAGCTCGACTTCCATCCCGCCACAAGGCCTGTGGGGCCGCAAGCCAGAGCGCGCACCAGCCAGCTTCAAAGAGAGATACCGCAACAGCACCCACTGACGAAAATGGAACAGTGCGTGTGTACACAGACCCTACCAATTTGCTCTTCACACATCGGTTGTCCACCAAACAGCCCCGATACGGAAAGAACAAGTCAGCAACACCGCAAAAAGAAAACCGCGAGGCCTGATGCGCCAGTTTCAACTTGCGATGAACCGCAGGGAACGCTACGAGACATCGAAGCTAATTTGACGCCGTGTAAGCTCCACGGGACCGACCGGATGGCTGCAGCGACGCGTGCGGTACGTAGTCACGTGATCTTTCCTCAGCGCTAGATTGGGCAGGGCGACTTGTGGCATCCGCCGCGGTCCATCGTAAGGTGGAACGAAGTATAGCACTAAGATGAGGGGTGGAGGTTTCCTCCGCAATTCTATTTCCGCTGAGGATGCAAGAAGGTCGCATTACGTCGGGGCCGACTTTGAGTCCTCCGGTCGTATTCTGGCGTCGCGGACACAGGGCCTTCCCGGTCGCATGGGAAATCACACGGCGTCCTGGGAACTGCTTTTACGGGTCAGTGTCCGCGAGGCACCCCGCTGATTGTGGCTTTGAGGGATGGGGCGACCGTTTAGACACAGCACACATTGCGGTCACTGCTTTGTTACCCGGCCGCCGCGGGTGGGCAAATACTGAGGCTACGTTGCGTCAGGCGTCGGCCGTGCTTTTTACTTTATTTGTTTTGTTTGTTGTAGGATAGGTTCGTGGATGAGGACCGTTTGGTTGCATAGATGTTCTGTGTCTCCTCGAGACTGCCTTGAGGGGTGAGTTGTCGAGTAGACGGTATGTATTTCTACAAGAAGAGTCTCGAATGGTTCGGATGGGGGAGTATAGGCATCGAGAGAATTCGATTATGGGTCAAGACCTCTACAATGAGGGAAAAAGAAAATTTATCGGTAGAGTGGAATGTTGACTCATTGGGCAGAGATGGAAAAGGAACAGACTAAGATCCATACCCCCCCTCCCGCCCTCCCCGTAGTTCACTCCATTTTTGTTTTTATTAGGAAGTTAGGCAAGCGTTTGCTTGTCTTGTTAAGCAAATCAGAGTTTTTTTTGTTCTTTTTTTACTTTGTAGCCACGGATTATTTGCCCTTAGATTGAATTGAAAATAAAACTGCTCTTACCTCAAAACGTTTTAGATTGCAGTAAAGTATTTGGGACAACAACAACAGAAAAAATATTTACGAGTATTTTACGCTTTTTCGCAAGTGCTTCTGACTTTACAATCAACAAAAGTCGTGTGATCTCACTGTAGAATTCTCCATTCAATTGTATTTCAAGTACAAATTCGCAACATAATGATTGTGATTGATAGAACTGTCGTCAAGAGAACATCCTCTGTTTCTTTTTACACCAACAGTCTTGGAATTTTTTCTTTTATGGTGGGCTTGTTGGTGCATGATAAGAAAAAAGGTAAGGGAGCGCTGAGATAAATTTAGGACACAAAGAACTGAGGTCAGCGCCTTGTGTTTGCATTTTCTTCTTTGGGTCCTTTGTCTATCTTGGCGCTGCTTTTAATTTGTTAAAATAAAATCACTGTATGGTATTACCAAGATGTGTGACGTTCACCTGTAAGAATTCTTTAACATAAATAACAGCGCGTTTATTTACTTTGTTTCAGATGGAGGCTGACTATTTCAAAAGCTAAAGTTCCGTTGATATAATTAACAAGGTGGAGACGCAGGACAATGAAAACAGTCGAGTCCAAGTAACAGAAACAAAAGTGACATAGAACTTGTCATCAGTGAGTAGAAGCGCTGAAGGACGGGGACAAAGTGAAGGCGGTAACGACAACACGGAGCGGGCTCGGTGTTATCGTTAGATAGTCCGAGGGAACCGTTTTGGCACCTCTGATACCGTACAATGGGCCCTCCGGTACTAACTGTGCATATGCGAGTCTTCTGCGATAGCGCATGCGCAGCTCGTACCGTATCGGATGTGCAAAAACAGCTTCCTAAAACTCCCTGTTACCTCCTTCACTTTGTCCCTGTCCTTCAGCGCTTCTATGAACCAACAAGTCATGAACCAACTAGCCCAACTGAATATTTTGCTAGAACTTGTCATGGTTCTTTGAGCCTTCTTTTCTCATTTTTGTGAAAACGAGACCCTATCTCAGGGTGGCCACGCTGCGGCTCGCGAGCCGCATGCGGCTCTTCGCGTGTTAAAGCGCGGCTCGCGGCTCCCTCCCCTACCTCCCCCCCCCCCCCCCACACACACACACACACGCACACACTCACTCCACCTAGAGTCCACCGCCTCCCTCCCGGTCACGCGAACAGACATGGTTGCGGCTTGATAGTCTTATGCTACTGCTAGGTACAGTTGGACTGTTTTTGCTAGGTACAGATTGAAAGTAGTTCAAGTTTCATTCATTGTTCTTGAAAAAAAGTTTGCCCCCCCCCCCCCCGTGGCTCTTGGAAGTTTCGTGGTTTTGTTTGCGGCTCTTAGGCCGGGTCAGCCTGGCCACCCCTGCCCTATCTTAATGAACGTTCACGTTGACATCACTATAATTATTCCGGGATAATTATTTGTATTATAAACTTAGATATACTCGATTTTAATTACCCCTAAAACAAACACCTCTGATTTAGAGATCGGAAGTTTCTAAATAATAAGTGAAAGAAGTTAATATTACGCCGATATTCTTGCTTAATGGGCTTATTTAACCGATCCCCACGATTGCGGTTCTGTGACCACTCGTTTCCGTGACGAAAAGTCTCTTCGAGTGAAGGACGGCTGAGTGAACGCACCAAACGTTATTACATGTATGCAGATGCTCCCACTACATCCATTCTCTTATCATCCCGGTGCTTTCGTTCAATATTCATTCAAGTCATGAATGCATCCCTTCCCACTATTTCCAGTTGGTCGGCAAATACGACATTCGTTCTTCTTGTGAATCACCATAAAATATTTGTAAACAACATTTTTTTCTACCTTTGTTTTTACCAAGTATCTAGGCTCTTGTAAGAATGTGTCTCTATCCTGTATACTTATTTTATAGTTTCTCCTTCAAATATACATTCTCTTCGACGACAACTTTTTTCCTCGCTTTCCATTTTTGGGCTTTTCTTGTTTCCTCACGGCAACATCGATTTTTTCGATGGTGTACACAAAACAAAGCCAAACTGGGCAAGTAAGACGGGTCGTGCGTATTCGCGTGCCGTCAATCTTGAATGAATGATCACGTACCGGACAAGCCTGATACATTTCGAGCGTGCTCAGGTCGTGCGTACGAGTCATGTAAGATGGAATACTCCGTCCAACCGAAGACGAGCATTTGTTGTTTTGTTTTTTTCGCAGGTTCGGATTCGATCTTTGCGTATATTCGTCCATGCCCGTTTCTCCTACCCACCGGTACCCGTTTCTGTGTAATGACGCTTTCTTTGTGAATGCAGCGGCAACTTGTCTTTACGTGGATATAGCTTCTTCATTCGTCTCTATTTATATCAACTTCTGAACCAGTTTTTTCTCAGCTAACAAACTTCCTTTAATATGGAGTGCGGCACTTAGAGGACCTTCGGGTGTAAAACGAACCGAAAAAAATAGTCGCCTACATGGAGAAAGCTGAAACTTTAACCGGATATGCACTGTGCGGGTCAGTCTTACCGTGCGAAATATCAAGGCGTCGTTCTCGTTCTGTTAAAAAATGAGAACAGAAACTTGCCAAAGTAAAGATTGAGCGCGTTCGCAGACGAACGTGTTAGCGACGCTACTTGCTTGTGGCGCCATCTCCCGATAGTCGCAGAGAGCAGATGACGCAATCTGTCGTTTGCTCGCTGCGCTTATCGGGAGATGGCGCCACAAGTAAATAGCGTCGCAAACTCGGTCGTTTGCGAAGGAGCTCAAAGTGTACATTTTCAAGGATCGCGTTCTAACTTTTCACCAAAACGGATTTCACGGTAAGACTGACCTGCTCAGTGCACATTCGGTCAAACTTTGAGCATTCTATGAGCAGGCGCCGAGTTTTCCAGTCTCGTTTTTCATTGGAAGGCCCGCCTAAGACACCCTATACGCCTCGCAAGTGGGCTCATTTTCGTCTTCTGCGCATGAGAAAGGAAGTAGTGGTGACGTCAGAACGCCGAGCCCTGATTGGCTGATCGCGACCCCTATCTGAGCGTCGTCTGCTCCTTTGCAACGTCGTCTGCTCGCAACGTCGTCTGCGTCTGTCTTACCTTTCCTGCGACTTTCGGAAGTGCAGGTCTTTACGAGCGAGCTCGACTTCGCCTTTCAGAGAGGGCAGACGAAATAACTCGAGCGGTACGTTGTTTTTGTCTAACAACTAGCAGACGCGCATCAAGGAGGAAGTCAAAGGACTCACTGGCGAGGTGTCCCGAGGCGCCGAGGTTTCATTCATTCATTCATTTGCTTTATTTTCAGTGCCACACAAACAGCTATACGCCTTCTTAGTGGTGCACTACGTCTAAATAAAAAGAATTCGCATCTCAAGAACAAATGTTGACATGTCAGAACGAAAGGAAGACATCGATGCACTTTCTAAATGTTCGTTCGCATCCAAAAATATCAATACCAAGTTCATCTAAGTTGGATTCGAATTTGTTAAAAACCAGTTGCAGACGGGTAATAGGGTCAGCGTTGTGTAAAATGGAAGGATAGAACAATGAGCGTATGCGAACAGACCGTTGAGGAACACGTAAATATACACTGTTCAGTAACGCTGTGCAGTCAACAACACCATTAACAACTTTATGCAAGAACATGAAATCACGCGTCATTCGCCTATTACACAAGGAGCGTAAGCCAATTTGTTTACATATTCTCTCATAGTCATAAAATACCTTGGACTGCAAGTAACGATCATAAAAAACACGTATAAATTTTCTTTGCACTCGCTCAATACTAGATGAGTTAGATTCTCCAATGCTGTTCCATACAACTGAAGAAAACTCGAGGCGGCTTAGCACAAGAGAGCGAAATAACATTAAAAAACACTGTGGATTTCTAAAATTTCTCGATATACGCGTTATGATCCCAAAAACATTTAGAGACGAGTTTACAATATTCATAACCTGATGATTAAACGAAATTTCAGTGTCTAAATATACACCCAAATCTCTAATCAGAGACACACGGCTGATAACAGACATGCGGCAATCAGAGACATACGCAAGATTGCAAAACGTCACGTTTCCTGGTGAGAGAAATAATTTTTGTTTTCGATTCGTTTAATACCAGGCCATTGGTCAAGCACCACAAAGAAATAGAGCATACGTCACGCTGAAGCAAAACACAGTCCTCCACAGTATTTGTCCGTCGATACAATTTTATGTCGTCGGCAAATAACAACATTTTTGAGTATTTCACACAAGAAGTGAGGTCATTTACGAAAATTAAAAAGAGAAGAGGCCCAAGATTGCTTCCCTGTGGGACGCCCGACGTAGCCAAGAAAGGATTCGATAAGCAACTGGACACACGTACCAAGTTCTCGCGTTTAGACAAGTAACTCTCAAAAAGCTTGCAATACTTGGGGCATAAACCATACATATCTAACTTGGCCAATAAATGCCGGTGATCGACTTTGTCAAATGCCTTCGTCATGTCAAAGTAGACCACATCAGCTTGCTCCCGGTTATGAACAATGGGCACAACATCATGCAGAAAAGAACACAAATTCGTCTCCACCGAACGACCTTTCAAAAATCCGTGCTGTTCAGGTACAATTTTCTGACGAAAATACGCATATAGACGATTGTGTAGTATTATTTCGAAAACTTTTGACAATGCTTTCGGTTGCACGTCAAAAGATCCCCAGGTGGTCGAAATTAATCCTCAGTCCTCCGCTGGGGCGTGCAAGATGCCCGTCGTTGGTTTGGCACGTAAAACCCCCAAATTTGACTTTGACTTTTGACAATGTGCAGAGCAGTGACACAGGTCGATAATTGTTCACTTTACTTCGGTCACTCGACTTAAACACTGGAATAACAAGAGAACTCTTCCACATTGTCGGGAATACACCCGATTCCAGAGATAAGTTAAAAATGTGATGTAAAACGGGACAAATCGTTTCCGCACAGCCTTTCACTATAAAACTCGGGATCCCAACTATACCCACAGACAACTTCGGCTTTAGCCTTCGAACAGCCTCCATGACTTCGCACTCAGTTATCGGGTTGCAAGACAAAAAGTCCCCACCTCTGATGTCCGGACTTGTCAAAGGTATGTCAGCGGCAGAAAAACAAGCACTAAAATGCTTCGCAAACACGTTTGCTACCAAAGTTGGTTCTGAACAATAACCATTGTCATCTCGCAGTACAATTGAGGAAGGAGTACTGCTTTTATTTATCTTTTTTACGAACTTCCAAAGGTCGTTCGGTTGCTTAAGAAGTGCTTGCTCATCAGCATTTTCCTGCTTTTGTTTATCGTTCTTATAGAGCTGCTTCGCCAACGCTCGAGATTGGCTAAACATTACAGACCATTTTTGCAGTCTTGTCTTTTTGAAAAGACGATGATAATGCAGCTTTCTTCTTAGGCATTGCCTGAGTGACTTCGAAAACCACGGAGGATACTTATTTTTTCTAGAAATTTTTCGGGGTATATACGTGTCTAAAGCTAGCTTTAGTGTTTCCGTTAGTTTGTTGGTACATGACTCAACACACGTATCTCCTAGAACAATGCTCCAATCAAACTCTTTAAGATAACGGTACAGACTGTAATAATCGCCTTGTGGGTAACAAAACCACGACTGCTCATGAAAATCTGCCCTTCTAACTTGGAGATGAAACGATACTACAAACGGCTTGTGGTAGTCGTCCACGCGCGAGAGTGGTTCATCTGCGGTGCAAATGTCGACTGCTGACGTAGCCAGGGCTAAGTCTAGTACATTTCCAGAGCAGTTTGGCACACTATTGTATTGCTGAAAGCCATTAAAATGTACAAAGTCTAGCAGACAGTTTATTTTTACTTTTGTGTTCGTGTTGTTCGCTGACGAAATACCAGTCTCCCAGTCGAACCCCGGTAGGTTAAAATCACCATAGATATGTACATTAAAGTTAGAAAAATCTACCTTACTTCCAAGAAAATTAATATGTTCGCAAAAAACACTTTGATCAGATAGGGGGGAAAGTAGTAATTACCAATCAAGTAATTCAATCCATCATTTGTCATAATTTCAAGCCAAACACACTCTGAATACGCTTCCAAATCGCCCCTTCTGCGAACATTTAAACTTTTATCTACTGCAGTTAAGACACCGCCACCATATCTTTGGCCAGTAAAATTATAGTCACGGTCGCGCCTAAACACATTGTACTTGGGAGGAAAATACTGACTACTCGATATGCCATCAGCAAGCCACGTTTCCGCTAGACAGATTATTCTGTACGGGCACATAATCACTTCGGACATAAATTCAACTGCTTTTGTTCTCAGCCCCCGAACATTTTGGTAATACAGTGTACACTCTTCACTCATGGCTTTCCGTCCTTTTCCCCAGTGTACCGAAAAATTGCCTAAAAAGGCAACCAACAGGCCAGATTGCTGCCACATTGATTTTATCAATATCGTCCCAATCAACAGAGATGTGGAACGAAGCGTAGCCATCGAACTTTGATGGTAGCTTCGTGCATACAGCAGGTTTTTTGTCAATTATAGTTGTTAGTAATTCCGTTAGGTCATCTGACGTCGTTGCGGGGTGTAGTCTAGTTACAAAAAGTGCCTTACTCCTCGGTGGTCGAGGCACAGACGAGATCTTACTTTCAGTGTTGGATTTTTGCTAAGAACAGAGAACTGTTTGTTAAGAACAGAAAGTGAGCGTGTTAGTGTCCGCAAGTTCCCTCCCAAATACTTTTTCCCTCCTTTCGTGCGCGGCGAGACTCTTCACTCTTTAACGGCGTCGGCGGGTTGGCGCAGTTAACGTCGTCTGCTTTACGTCTGCTAGTCCAAGCGATGGCTGCTTTACCTTTCCAGCGTCTGTCGGAGATTCACCGCTTTTTCACCAGCGAGAGTCACGGTTGCCTCGGAAAACAAGGAGATGACAAGAGGAAGAGATTGACCTCTTAATCTCAAATTGAGGTCAGCGATCAAAGTATAATACGGTATGGGTTCACAAGGGTCGCGCGGGCATATTCCATTCAGCACGCCAGCCGGTCGTGGGCAGACGGTCGCCGAGTCGGAGTGCCTGCTAGGCCTATCTGCCGAGCTCGCTTGGTCGGTGTCGGTGGAATCGTGGCCGTTGGAGCTTTTCCCGGGTGTTTGTGGATCCAGCGTTCTTGTTCGTCGTGGTCTGTTTCAAGTACTTTTTACTTTTTTCTTGCTGCTTGAAGTCGGGACGCGTGAGAAGCGCACGTAGAAAAATAAACGTCCGCTGTTCGTCGCGACCGCGACGCTGTCGGCCATGCTGATTTGATCGTAAGAAGTGCATAAGACAGCTTCAGAGCTGTCGTAGGATTTTGTCGTAACCTGCGCAAAACTTACGAAAATTTCGTTTCGTAAACACGAATTTGTTCTTAAGTTTTGTCTTACGCATATTTTTGGCGTAAGATCGTTTCGTGAATCTGGCCTCTGGGCTCTGCACTTTCAAAATTCACAGGAAAGGTAAGACAGACGCATACGACATTGCGAGCAGACGACGTTGCAGAGGAGCAGACGACGCTCGGATAGGGGGTCGCGATCAGCCAATCAGGGCTCGGCGTTCTGACGTCACAGCTACCCCCTGCCGCCGTTACTAGATTACCTCAGTTTTGGAACTCCCGCGGAGGGAGGTTCCACAACTGAGGGGGGGGGGGTTCCACAACAGCTACCCCTCCCCCCCCCCCCCCGCTCACTTCAATCCGCCTGGAGTCGTTCAAAGCGCCATCTACATTTTCGTTTCATAACTGTGCGTTCCAAAGAGCACAGCTGAAGCGCCCAATGGCGATCACAACGCCGCCATTTCTTCCGCAGCGGTCACTCGAGGAACTGCACGTTACTTCTATTTTGGCTTTAATCGGCCATTTCGGAGCCGAAACAGATACGGTAGAAGAGGTTACAGGGGTACTACCCCCGCCTCCCCAGCGGACGCGCCGCGACGTATCACCGAAGTTAAAATGCGCCTATGTCGGGACGCGCTACCTGAAATCCCCGCTGAGGCATGGTTGTATAAAAACAATATTAATTGTGCTGCAAAACCTTGCAAATTAAAAATTTTAGAAAACATCACGCGCCCCTCATTTTGTACTAAACTCCAATAAAAGTCACTACAAAAAGAGTTTTTTTTCGTTAGTTTTTACGTTTCTAGTAACGTTGAAACGAACGTATCCCGATTCAGTTACCAAAGCAGCCGTCCGGCGGCGCGTCGAGCGACTCCGGGCGAGTCGTGGTGAGTGAGGGGGGGGGTACTGTTCGTGCATGCAGCGTCTATGAACAGTTCCGTAACTGAGTTAATCTAATAACGTTGCCCCCTGCGCAAGATGCAGACGAACTTGCCCTCCGCATATAAACGAAGTTATTGGGAAACCAATTTACGGTTACATGTTTCGATCTCAATGAACATCCTACCGGCGTGAGGTTGTGTTTTACTACTGTGCCAGACACGTTGGAGACCCAAAGGCTAGCAGTCGTACTGCACTGGCTACATTTCCGATTGACTCTTCTAGGTGCTTTGCGGGAAAGTAGACGCACTGGATGTTTTCGAGCATATGTGTTGATAGCCACTATCTATATCGTCACATATCACGGGCACTTTCATCATCGTACGTTGGCTCCGAAGAGTAAATAAAGGAATGTATGCAGATTAATGAACCTTACTTGATCGAATGAAATGTCGTCTACGAAGCTGCCGAAAGACACAACCTTTGGCGTAGCCGGGATTGAACTCTTGGTCTCCCAAGATACGGGGTCCCAATAACCGGTCGCACGGAGTTGAAATAACGACTCCGACAAAGATTTTGCCTCTCGGCAGCTTCGCAGACTTCGTTTCGTTCGATAAAGTACGGTTAATTAACCCGCATATTTTTGAATATACATCTATATGGTCATATGTATGTTTTAAAAGTCCACTGCATCTACTCTTTTGCAAAAAAATTAGGAGAGTCAATCGCCGCAATATAGAGTGAGGTGGCCAAATGACGAGGTTAAAAATATGTTCAAAGCTAAAAACTAAGAAAAAAGATCTGCTCTCTGACACTGCCGTCGCACTTGAACATCATGAATAATCTGACAGCGCAAGCATTTCCTTTCTTTTTTTCTTTTTATTTTGTGAGGAAAAAAAGGGGGGGGGGGCGGGGAGTTTGAAGCCAGCTTTGTACACGCTACTCGAAATAGTAATCGATTACTAGTACTCTTGGTTAAAATGTAATAAATTATATTGCTTGGTAATAAAAGTGATGGGCAGTTACTATAATGAAGTTACTGTTACTTTTCCGATTCCTTCAGATTTTTTAAAACTAGAGATTTTCTGCCGGTTGCGAAAATGACCTTTCGTACTGCCCATTATTGAATTAAAATCACCGAATTATATGCTTCTCTTCTTATCTTATTAATTCTTCAATTTCGGTAAACCATGGATCCTCTACTCGGAGGCCTTCTGGTTCGAGGGCTTCTCGGTAGGAAACTTGTAGAAACAAAAGGCGCCATTATAGAAAGGGGTAAGGAAAATGGTAATGGTTACGAGTAATTTTAGAACTTCCAAAAGCAATCAAATTTATCTAATTATATCATATTTTAATAAATGTGTTCAAATTATAACAAAAATATTACTCTGAAGATGCAATCGTTTACAAGTTGTATATTATTTACCGTAACGAGTACATCGCGCAAGTATGCATGTCTAAACATATATACAGGGTGTCACAAAAAACTTTACACATTCTTTTTTACCGCAGAAATAAACTAGGCATCGCCGAACGCTCATTCTCCGCCCAAAGGTAGCGCTAGAGGTCACAACCAGATGCCAAAGTTTCAGCCCGATCCGATACCTTAATCAAAAGTTAGAGGTGATTGTCTGAAACTTTCAATGGAAAAATGGCGGCCGACGGACTTTTCGAATACAAGGGGCTCTGTGGCACCAGACGCCGAAAACGGCTGAAAATGGGCTCCATTTTCCCATTGAAATTTTCAGAAAATCACTTGTAACTTTTGAATAAGGTATCGGATCGGGCTGAAACTTTGGCATCTGGTTGTGACCTCTATCGCTACCGTTGGGCGGAGAATGAGCGTTCGGCGATGCCTAGTTTATTTTTGCGGTAAAAAGAATGTGTACATTTTCTTTTGTGATACCCTGTAGTTTGACGCTTGTCTTTCGCCGAGCTTTCTCCGTATATAGACTGCATGCAATTAGCTTCCCCAGGTGGTTTGTGGGGAAAGTAAACGCATCATATTTCTTAAAGTGAACATATAATACCTAACAACTTAAAAAAAAAAAACGCAAAGTGTAACGAGTCCGGTGTATGCCTTATTGACGCTTCACAGCCAATCAGGTTGCTCTATTTTCTGATAAGAACGCGTAAGGACCAATCACGAAGCAGGGAGCTCGAACGTAATGAGCCATACCATGCGTTTGTTCAGCTCTCAGTGACTCGTAGGTGTTACAAACAGATGGGAGCCAGTATTATAAAGGTTCGCCCCTCGGTTCGCCATCACAATTTGGATGGTTGTGCAAACACGTCGCGCAATACGTAAGTGGGAACCAATAAAGCAATTAAGCAGTTCTTACACGCGCGCAGATACACACGTCTCGCGGTGCCTCCCCGGTGGCGCTTATTGCTGACGGTCGGGAATCGTCTGGGCGAGAGCACGCGGCCAAAGATATCAATCTATCTGCGGGCATACAGTATACGAAGTTAGATAGGGTAGTAGGGAAACCCAACCGAAAGTGGCGCTCACCCCGGGAGGGGGGGGGTTGCTGGACGTATCATAACATCGAGTTTTATTGCGGGCATGATGGATGGGACCCACGCGAGATAGCGTAACAACCTCTAACCACGCCTACCAGCTGTGTCGTCTGGTTCTTTCTGTTTTGCTCCCGCAGAGCTGCTCCCCCGTGGGAGTCGTATATC
The DNA here is from genome assembly GCA_037355805.1 of Ixodes ricinus. Lineage (NCBI taxonomy): Eukaryota > Metazoa > Arthropoda > Arachnida > Ixodida > Ixodidae > Ixodes > Ixodes ricinus. The sequence goes on along the minus strand of JAZHYW010013754.1, from coordinate 158,253 downwards.
GACACAGAAGTTTGCTTAAGCTCGCGTACACACAATGTTGCACCTTTATATTTTTTTCGCTTGCCTAATATATTGCAACGTACGTGTTTTGTCACAAAACGATCGGTTCATAAGAAAGCGAAAAAAAAATAACCTGAAGCCAATTGGGAATTGGACCTTGTGGAAAGACAATTTCTCAACTTCACTGCTTTCCATGCCAGGAAAAAACTTTTATGTAGCGGTTTTGGTTGTATAGAAGAGGAAGGCTGGTTTTTAGTACAAATATACGAGTTGTAGATATATAAAGCATGTATAATATCTGTCTCAAATGGCCATTGCCCGAAAGAAGACGCCATATAAAACGCGGGAATGAAATTAGGTGTAAGAGATACGCGAAAATCTCGGTACATGAAATTCGATAAGTATTCCTGATTACACCTCACATTAATTACAAAGTAATTTAATGCACCGAATCTCCCCCTCCCCCGCCCTTGTCCCATGCCACGAAGAAATCGTGAATCCTTAAGAACTGAGTTCCACACTCAAAAGTAATAGCTAGCCAAAGAGCAAAACACTTCAACACTAAAATAAATCAGTATGAGTGACGCGCATTCCCACTTGCTCACTCTGCGTCACTGCCGACATCATTCAGCTAAAGCCTTTCGCACATGGACGAATAAAAGTACGAAAAACGGTTTCAGCAGTTTATCGTCTTTCCGGCAAGTTTGATTTGTTTCGACGTACCTCAAGCCGTTACAGCACGCCAGATACAAAAACCTCTGACCCACGACATCTTCCTCCGCTGCCGCCGCCCCAGGCCCTTTCATATAATATGCTATAACACACATACACTAACGCACGCCTCCTTCTCGAAACACGCAACGCAGAATGAAGCCCACACGCCGGCGGCTATATTTCGTTTCACCGGAACTTGGCAAAGGAGCGCGAACACTACTGCCCCTTCGGGCCAATCAGAGTGATAGAGGCGAATCACGTGACAGCCCTTACCAAAGGTACGGGGGCGACAGCGCAACCCAAGCAGTTAAAGAAGAGGGGAAGAAGGAAATTCCCTCTTATTCGGACCCTCTTTCGTGTGTTGAAGACGTCACTTTTCTCATCGTATAGAAGATTGACCCGTCACTTAATATTCGTGCAAAAGCGGCCTTCCTCCCTCTTCCGCCCGGGGCTTTGACAGCACGGCGCTCAACTAGTGTGACAAAGTACAGTCACGTGTCTCGCTCCGACGCGCTGATTGGCTCGCTGGAACCGTGTAGCCTTCGCCGTTTGCCAAGTTACGGTTAGAGGGAGTATAACAACCCTCCATCGCGTCTTCTACAACCTGTCTCGGTGACTTCACCATAGGTTTTTAATCTCGCAGCCAGGTTTGACATTCACTTTGAGTTCTTCCGCGACAGAAACTGTCTTCTGTGTACCCCTAGACAGACGCGATCCCGGAAAAGTCCGTCTGTTTTGTGCTTGTTTTTGTTCCCCCGGAGGCCCATTTCGGCAAATAACTTGAGTTGACTGTTCTTCCGGCCGGCCAGCCTGCGTGCCCTCGATTAAAGCGCAGAACGGCAGCTGTCTTAAGAATCAATAGGGTCGAGAAATTCCAACAATGCCGGTTTCTCAAAGTTTAAGAATGTAGTTCGCTATCACTGCAGTGCTATTCGTTGCCGTTTTCTTCTACGGGGGCTTTGTTTACAAGAAAGTAGAACGTGCGCTTGCTCAAACTTGAAAGTTATTTTCGTGTATAAAGAATATTAGAAACCTAATTTCTGCCGTTTTGGGTGGGCAGTAAGAGAGTTATTTTACTTGGAACTCGAAACACGCCGATGCTGCAGATATAGGTGGTTGCTACCAACTCTGTTACAAAAAATACTTCAACTTTTCCTTAGCCAGAATGCGGCAGCTACTTTGATTTATTCACACTGTACAAATCAGATAACACGCGCGGTCCAGCCATACCGATCTGTGGCGTGAGGCAAGATTTATTAAGCTTTACGTATTTCCGGATCCCAGGGTACTGTACGTGTTGCCAGAGCATGGTAATTTTTGTATAAACTTAGCTTACAAGTGGCAAAGATAAACTATATTCGGACGCGTGCACAATAAGTGATATAAATCAAATATAATTTTCTTATTTTACGTGCGTTCAAATTAAGTTTATCTTTGTCCCTTGAAGGCTAAGTTTTTCAAACAAGATTAAACATTTTCCACGATTCGCCAAGACGGGGACTATACCGTGCACGATAATAACAGGTGGCGATGCCTCTTTAGAATTTCTGACAGACTGAGTTGAGACAGTGCGGGGTTCGACATGAACGAGCGTCAGATTGGCGTGCAGTCATGTGATCCTCTTTGCGTAATTTAACTTGGAAAAATTCGTGTCGACGTTACCGTGCTAGTTAAACTACCCTGATACGGTCGAGTCACCGGACACCAAATAAAATCAAACGGAGTTCCAATTATCGTGGTTGATTCGTCAGCGATGTCTTAATACGCGGCTCACCTGGCGCAGTCTGCGCTTTCAAAGACGAATCTCATAGTTCAATCCACATCGTCACGAAATTACACTTCTTATTTTTAGTCTACTAAGAAATAACGAACTAAAAGGGAAGGGTCAGACATGAGACCGAAGTTACCACAGATTACCCGCAGACACGTACGTGTTTATTGCTATATTTTCTCTGCTTTTCGCAATGTTTCACGTCTGGGAAATCTAAAGTAACTTACAATCAATAAATTACTATTGTATTTTGTTCATTCAGGAATAAGTACTGCGACCATGTCCCTGTACATCATAACACATCGGCACGTCTCCCGTTGTGATGCGAAGTATAGATAGAGTAAAATTAAATTGATTAGCTAGGACTCTTTAATTAAAGCGCTCTTCTAACAAAAAATAAAAATTTGGCAGCGACCTTTATATTTAAAGTCCTATAACGCACGACATGCATTATAAAACTTCGAATTTTTTCATTTTCCCGCTAAATGTAGCGGGGAAACTACATCGGTGTATAGTTCACGTGAGGTCAGGTTACGCGACATCGAGTTTCCCGCCAAATTTAGCGGGCAAATTGAATTGTGGTGTGGGTCATGTGACGCCAATTTTTCCGCCAAGTTAAGAGGGGAAATTAAATTGATCCGTAGGTCCGGTAACGTCGGGTCGCGTGACATCTAATTTTCCGTTAAATTTAGCGGGGAAACTTAATTCGTGTATAGGTCACCTGACATCATTTTCCCCGCTGAATTGAGCGGGAAATGCACGGACGGAGGGACGGACAATATTTTGGGATGACTTCAAAAAGCAGCTCATGCTTAAAATAAAAGAAACATTCTAGTAATGGGATGATTTTTAGAAAATCAGCACACGAAGACGCGGTTTGAGAAAGACTTTGGTCGCACAGGATGGACTCCATTTATGACGACACGGCTTGGCGCTTTTTTTTTGTTCGTGCTCTTAAAGTCTGGTGTCTGGAACGTCTTCCCAACTCGCGTGTAAACCGCCTTCTCAAATGTGGTCCCTCGATTTCCGCTTGATGACGTCATAAAAGTGACATGCGGCTGGCTGCTACCGTTCCTGGATGTGGAACAGCAGCGGAAGTGAATGCGGCAGCCGCCTGTCCTGCTGCAGACCGCTCTGTCGCCACACAGCCGCCGGACAACCAACGCAGACACGAGATGGGACGCCACGACGACATCGGCCCTTGCGTCCGCTCCAACCAGCAGAGTTAGGACAGCAAGTTCGTCTGCTTCTTTGTAGGGGTTGTGGTGACGTCAGAAAGACGCCGAGCTCTGATTGGCTCTGATCGAAGGATAGTGGGTATACCTCAAAGGGAGCAGTCCTCGAGGTCTACCCACTAGCCTTCAATCAGAGCCAATCAGAGCTCGGCGTTATGACGTCACCACAACCCCTGCAAAAGAAGCAGACGAACTGGCTCCGCATTGCTGACATCCAACAGCAGGACGCACCGGCTCCTGTGACGTAATTTCGTCTGCTACTTGGAGACCACGTTCAATACATCGGCGAGTTAGGACAGTGAATACAGCGGTGGAAGACGCTTTCCGCAGGCGCCGCAGTTTATAGTTTCGCGAAGCAAGCGCTACATGGGCCGCCATTCGTTTCCGCAGAATTGCCCGCCCACCAGGAGTAAACTACTGGGCCATCGAGGTTGTAATCGTCTCCGCGAATACATCTATTTACGAAACTGTTTTCATGTGTTGCATCTAGATCCAGAGAATAGGGCTTAAGAATCGGAACGCCATCCCCTGATATTCTTGTGGGCTCCGCCATTTTGGTGCTCAGTGCAGCGCAGGCGCATTTGGCGATCGTTACGACTCGAAAATACGACTTTCTGAAATCGAGATACAGCGTCAGGAAGTTCAAACTACATCGTTTTGCTCTGTCGCGGACTGTTTTAGTTGGATGGATTGATTGATTCATGGCGTTTTATTAGCACGATGGAAGGACTGTTTTAATACTTATTAGGAATGAATAAGCGTTTCCGTGCCATGTCAGACAAAGCTTTAGGTAACTGGCAACCATGATATTACGTACCGACATGGCTGAAGTGCCGGATCACCGAGGCGGAGCCATTTTTAGTAGATCTGGTTTCACCGAGCATAATTTGCCAACACCCTGCAGAGGTCCGCGACCCCGTATACTCCTCCCTTTCGAATATACATTTGTCAGGCACGAAGGTTCTGGTGTCCAGACTTGTTATGCGGGATAGTAACTCTAGACGACGCGTAATCTATGCACGTTCGTGATTCCCCCCCCCCCCTCCCCGACGAAGCTCCCGCTGCAACGCGAGAAAGAATCAATACCGCCGATGGAGAGAGCCGGGCGGCGTGATTAACGACTTCTCTGTCCTATCGTTTGATCTCATTTCAATTGTCTTTGTATATGTACGCGTGAGAGTATATCCGTCGGCGCGTATGTTGGTGTTTTTGTGAGTGCGCGCGCGTTTTCGAACGTCTGGGGGCGTGACTGTGCGAATGTACGTACATCCGTGTATGTATGGTGTGTGTGTGCGCGCTCGCTCGCGTGTGTGGGTATGTGTTCTTGTAGATACGCGTCTGTATAGTACGTACGTGCGGACGTGCGTATGTATGTGCGTGCGTGTTTGCGTGCATTTGCGTGTGTGCGTGCGTGTCCTTGTATATGGGTGCGTGCATGCCTGTGTGGGCGTGTCTTGGTGTGTTCTTGCTGCGTATGATTACGTGCGTGTTTGTCTGTGCGTAGACGTATGTGTATACAATACGGCACACGCATCATGAGAGAGTTGACTCTAATTCTATCCGTCGAATTTCGTTATTTACATAATAAACTTTTGCTTCACAACCTCGGCTTCCGAGGGCCAACAATGAAAATAAGCGTAGTGGAAACATGTTCTTTGATCGGTGTGATCCCTCTACTGTCTAGCGCCATCAGGTGAAAGGGGACGGGAGTTCGACACAGTCCTGGAGGCCCGCCTACCACGAGTATTCTTTAGGGTTAGTTAGAAAACCTAATACTCCGCTATATCGCCGATAGAAAATTAAACTACGTCTTTTCTGAAGGCGAGAATGTTTAAAACGATGTTCTGCCTTTTACTATACGCACAATAAAAACCTGGTTACTGCTACATCGAAAGCAAGGATGATAAGGAATTTCGGGAAAAACCACCGAATGAAGAAATTAAAAAAAAAAACAGCAAAGAAACAAAAAGCGAGTAACAATGATTTGTGCAACTATATTAGCAACAAGTACAAGGAGCCTCCTCGCGAGAGAGAGTGACCATATGCAAATAAATACTTTTGGCTTCAATTTATAGTTCACGGAGGCTAAGAGACAAGGAGCGGGGTGAGTCGCGAGCCTGTTATGATTGCTCCGCTACCAATAAAATTTGAGGCATTAGCGAATAGGGATCCCGATGAACGAATCAGAAAGCAAGGATGATGAACATAAGCAGGAATGCTCTGCGATTCTTAAGCTGATAGCGACAATATAGCCTTGGGTGCAATAGCACGTTATTGGCTCACGGTATACCCCTTGAACAAGTATCGCTTGTGTGGGCGACAAAAAAAAACAATTTCTTTCAGATTATATTTAAAAAAAGTGTAAATCAAATTTTAGCGAAAGTGGGCTGGGTCTTTGCACTGTCCGTATACTGAGTGGCGCCCGAAATGAGTATAGTTAAAAAAAGGATGACAGGAGATTTGCTGGGTATGACATACAATAATAGTCTAGTATAACCTAAAGCACTTCGTGCGACAGAGCAATGTACTAGACTGTCTCCACAAAGCGAACGAAGATGTACTGAAAATGTATAAGAACAAACATATTGCCTTCATTACCAAAAGCTCTTTTTTTCCTGGAGCATCGGCCAATTTTTCCGTCTGGTCCACAACAAAGCAAACCATCTTATTTACGTTCGTAAATCAAAACAGTTTTTTTTTTTAAAGTTGAGTTTGAATAGCATACAGTCAGAAACTCGTGTAATGCGACACAAACCTGAGATTGTCTCGCTGCTTTTATTCTATTTTTTAACAGGACACGGAGGCGCCACTCTGCATTTCATGTAGTGTACGATTCTCTTTTCGTATGCAAACGCGAGGTAAGTCTAGACGCCGGTTCGATGGCCTGTGTAAAGAGCGCGCAAAAAATATAAAAAATGAAAAAAATCACCGCCTCGTCCCAAACACGATTAGGGCCATTGATCAAACCTGCTATGTCGTTTGTAGTGTGTAAAGTAAAACACAATATATATATATAAAAACACGCGAGATGATTTTCCGCACCATACGTTTCTTCCGAGTTTTACCTTTTTGGTTTCACGGTACATTGAAAATAATGCACGGTCCGCGAGACATCCATCAAGCTTTGCGACAGTATACATTCAGCGCGCGTGCCGTATGCTGACAGTTTTAGTAGTATATTTGTCATTACGTGCTGCAACATCAAGATACGTCGACACACTCTCGACGCGGTAAATCTTGCAAAAAGGCCAGTGCAAAATGGTGACAAGCCTGACCAAACAGTGGTCCCTTACAGTTCAGAGAAGCGCATAAATGACAGGGAAATTTTTGTTTTATTTAACTGAACGTTACAGGCACAAATAAAATGATTAAAATCTTCACAATACCATAGAGATTTCTATTTATTATGTTCATTTCCAGACACAGCTACATTCTCTTGGAAGATAGTAGAACAATAAACGTTTTGTCACTGCAACAAACAAGCCAACAAATAGGCAGCAACTGTATACGGTCTGCCGCAACTAAGATACATAATTAAAAAGTAACAGATAAATGTAACAGAATTCGACATTGGAATACACATTACAGAAAGAAGTTAACTTTGCATATATGAATGTAACCAGATAAAGCCACCAACTTTAAGATTAATAGAAAAGCTATTTCTCGAATCCTTTTTTATTGAGAAGGCAATGTAGCTTACATTTTATTTTAAATTTTATGTCACTACCGATACATAGTGCTGTGCAATCTTTTTTTTATATAGTTTATTTTGTTGGTTTTATTCCTCATGTATTCATGTGCCTTGTAGATCGTAATAAAAGACTCGCGTAAGGATTCTCTGGATCATTCCATTTAATCTAAACGGCTATGTACTTCACTATTAAGAAATTCTTGTGATGTGGTTGCTACATTTTCAAATTAAATAAAGACAATCTAATAAAACAGATATTGTAACTTGGAAGATACTATTCCTGTTCGCACATAGCTGTTGACTTGCGCAGCCGAGGTTTCTTGTCAATATAGTTAATGTTATTGATTGAAAAAAGGTGAGCGTTAGCCAAACTAAAAAAAATGTATCGTTACTCACGTAAACATTTGGATGTATGAGCGTTACGCAACCCTCAGCTCCATCTTTTTATCATATACGCGTCAGAAAACTCTTTCCACACCTGGTAAAACGAAACGTCACTGCAGTCATAAAGTATGTGATTTTGAAATTTACTCTTGAACATGTGTAATTTGCGAAATTTAAGTAAAAGGCCAAAGATTTTGTAATTAAAAAAAAGAAGAAAACGATAGCAGTGTATTTGACCACACGAATTGAACAATTAAATTTATATACAATAGTCTCAGGTAACTTAAAGGGACACTGCAAGAAACAAATCTTTTTTTAAAGGGCATAGATGGGGCACGTAGTATATAAAATAATTTTTCCACGAAAAAATAAATTCCCGCAATATTTGCGTTGTTAGACGCAATTTATGTGCAGAAGGTGCAGATCGCAGACCCCTAAACCCCGCCCCGTCCTTACAAGGAGCTTGCATCTCTCATTGGCTGGAAAGATGATTGACGTGTGAAAGGATGCTTGTAAATTTGTATCTCCGTGCCGTAATAATATTTTAATCGACTAGTTTTTCTTATGTTAGAGAAGCAAATGATAAAGATAGAATCATTTATTTCTTGGACCACATGGGAAGGGGATGGCTAAAGCCGTGGTGTGGGATTAGTTATTTGCAAGTGTATTAATGCTTCTCCCGCTTTGGTTTGAAACGTTAACAAACATGGCTGCCGCCGTCTGCGGAGTGCTGAACGAGCAGAGCTCGTTGAACTTGTCGATTGTTATGAGTGAGAGTGGTTATGAGTTAACAGAGGTGTTTAGAGGAAGATCTGCTAAGCCGAAGTAGTTTGCCGCAAGCAACTGCCGCGAGTACACACCTTTGAAAGCGCTGTGGGGATGTTTGTACTCATAAGGGGGACTGGCCTAAGCCTAGTGTCCCAGATGAACCATAGGGTAACCCAAATCACCAGGCTCGATCTAAAATGGACCGTAAAAATCGACGCCTGCACGTAGCAATCTAAACTTTTCTTCAAAGGTGTATTTTGCAGGTCGATTTTTTCTTGTAAACCTACAAAACATAGCTTTCGTTCTGTAAAAAATAGGGCCAAGAAACTTGCCAGGGTCTACGGCGGGCGGCGACGCAGACGACTAAGTCCAGTAGCGGAGTGTGTTTGGCTTTCGTATTGATAGATGGCGTCAGGAGCAGCGTCCGAAAGTGTAGCCGACCAGCGAAAGAAAGCAGTCGACACGCAGATGAAATCCGTTGGCAGTAAAAGCGCTGTCGTTATGCAGACGCGTTTTTTTAACTTTAAGTTTTGCTTTTATTGTCCGCATTTATTTTTTAACCGAAGGTACATTTCAAAACGAATATGTTCATTTTAATAAACAACGGTGGTCGCGCGCGAGCCGTCGCGATAAGGAGCTATCGCCATCTATATCAATACGAACGTCAAACATACCCCACTACTGGGCTTGGTCGTCTGCGTCACCGCCCGCCGTGGACCCTGGCAAGCTTCTTGGCCCTATTTTTTGCAGAAGGAGAGCTACGCTCTTTAATTTTACAAGAAAAAATCGACCTGCAGAAATACACCTTTGACGGAAAGTTTAGATTGCTACGTGCAGGCGTCGATTTTCCGGTAGATTTGAGATCGAGCCTGGTGACATGGGTCACCCTATATTTTAATCGATCTGGCTTTATTTTATTCATTTTTTTCCGCGTCTTGCTATTGTATTATGATGTTGGTTTACGTAAAGGCGGCTCCACTGCTGTGTTATTGTTGCAACCGTCGTGATTGCGACCATGGTTTCAATACCGAGAAGGTTCCTAAACCGTTAAGAATTTGCGAGCCATTTGATTGGAGGTAATCGGGAGTTTGGTTCGCATCAAGATTGTCTAGGTTTGTTCCCGTTATTGCGCCTCGAAAGTCCAGCTTTTAAGTTTTGCATTGCACCTGGCCTACCAAAGCGAATATTTTTACGTCGCGTTTTAATTGTGCGTCGTGATGCTTACCCACCTTGCTCGCGGATGCCACGTGAAAAAATTAACAAGGACAGTAAAGCTAGAAAAGCTGCACATTTATTTTGTTGATTTGTTTACCTCTCTCGGTCGCTTATTATGCACATAAATAGAGGCTGACAGACGCTTGTATTAGACCGTGGCTCGTGCGTCATGGAACGCTAGAACGCCGCTTTCATGGTGGCGTCTTCTGAGCGCTGAAGAAGTTTTTAGAGGGCAGATGAATAGCAGACGAACGAAGGCGAAAACAGACGCCGACGCGCAGCTTTCGTGTTCGCGTCTCGCGGCATTGCAGACGACGGTAGACGGTGGTGAAATAGCAGACGAAGCCGGAGGCTGCCGCTCGTCTGCTCACACGACTAGCAGGCAGCTTTAGACTTCCAGACTATAGTCGGTGACAGGCCAAGAACGAAGTGGAAGCTCCTCCCACCCCTTTCCACTTCAGCGGAGCGAACGGTGGCGAGGAGGTCGCCTTCTTTCCAGCGTTCGCTGTCCTAAAGTGGAAAGAGGTGGGAGGAACTTCCACTTCCTTCTTGACCTGTCACCGACTACAGACGCACCGGAGGACGCGAAAGGGAGACACTACGCTTGTTTGCCTGCTCGGACAGCAGACAAGTAAGCTGTTGCTAATGGACAGCAACAGCAGACAAGTAAGCTGTTGCTAATGGGTGGGCTACTGATCTAGGGGCGGGGCTTAGAGCGGGCTGTGACTTCCACCTAAATCGTATCTAACAGCATAAATATTGCGTTTTTTCCTTTTTTTCGTGGAATGTTTTCTTTTTTAAAGTGTCCCTAAGTTATGCTATTAAAATGTATTTTTTTCCCTTGCAGTGCCTCTTTAAAAAAAGTTGACCACGGCCTGCGTTTTTTAAGGCGTCGGTAACTATAGATGCACGTAAGTTTAAAAAATCCTGATGTGGCACGCAGTTCATAAATAAAGGTGAATTGGAAAAGAAAAAGCACTTGTCGCATATTCAAATAGATACCATCTTCTTCAACAGAAAGCTATAAAATACCACAGATTCGGCGTTCTGCCCTTCAGCCACTGATTATGCAAAACAAGCTCAAACTCAAACAACCAAACGAGCAAACAAACGCACAAGGACATGTGCGCACAATCAAACCATGCAAGCGGCGTTCTCGTAAATCCTTCTGCAGACAAAGTTTGCGATCCTTCATAGCAGTTGGCACGACTCCAAAACGTGAACATCCTGCATGTATTTGTTGAATTTTTTTTAAATCCTATTTTATCTTGGTTTTATGCTGCTGCTTGTCGCTCGCCGGCCGCACTGAAACAATTCAGCAGAGTAGTGTACAACAAGTTTTCGTCGCCTCGGTTTACAAAAGCGAGCGGCGGCACCAACGAATTTGTGTTTGTTTGGCTCCCAATGAGCCGTTTACACTGCAAACCCGGTACAGCAAGGGCATTTTTGCATATATTTTCTTTCTGGCTTCAGTTTTTTTTATATGATATATTTGTTAGAATTTAGTTGTGTTAGAACAATAGAACTCGGTGCAAATTCCGAAAGAGAATTAGGGTGCGGAGGGTGTTTGGGAATGCCCTATGTGGCGCCAGATTGTTCAAATGTCCGATTGCAGCGCCCCGCAGAGGGCGACCGTTGATGTTTGCTTTTGTAGATGGAACTCATGTACAAGCAACTCTTTTGTCTATGAACGCACGAACAGAAAACAAAACAAAAAATAATATGGCGTAACATACGTGTTTTTTTCCCCGTTCTTCTACTGCCTGGCGAATTAAAGTCGCATCTATGCAGAGACGATTTCGAAAACGCTTTTGGAGAGATACGCAGGAAGACAACAAACATTTGAAAGAGCAGAGCGTGGAAATAACGCGGTAGCGAATATGTCTGCGTTGAGGCAGCGGAGTGTAGAACGGTTGTCTGGGAATGTTTTCTATGCGAGAATGGGAAGAGCTAGGATACAAGTTGTAAGCAGTGTATATTCGAAACGAATTGTAATTTAAATATTAATCCAAACCTGTCTTTGAAAGATTAAGCTAACAAACAGGCGGGCTACTTTAGATCACGCATGAGGCGTATTTTCGAGACGTATCCTTTTTGTGTCTGTGTGTCCCTCTTTTCTCGTTTGTCGTCTCCGGCTCATATCATCTGTAAACATATCTGTTTGGTCTCAGAACGCCCATAGTCTGAGGCAACTTTAAGACTCTACCGAAAAAGCTCCGCCTCCAGCACGAACCTTTCGCCTTCCGTCGTGCTTCTGCGACGCGTGTGCCCATGTCTTCTTGAAAGTATATAAAGCATGCACCGGAGGATCAGAGCTCCTATACTGCAGGTAATACGGTTTTACAGCCACTAACAGGCACCTTTCATCGGCAACTATTTGTTTCTCTCCAAATATCAAGTTTCACTCATGATGTCTTACAGTTACATGAACATAACGGGAAAAAATATATTTTATACAAGAATATTTTTTATAATGTTAGCGCATTCTATGCACTGGCGAATAATACATAAAAACACAACTAATCTTTGCTCTAGATTTTTTTTTTGAGCCCAAGGCGGCTTTAAAACCACTAAATATATATATATAGTCAAATTTATCATTTTAGGAAACGGAGGAGTCCTAAAACTTTAAAAGGAACATTAAAAAACCTAAAGTTTCTACTGTGTGCCGCACTGTTGGTTCTTATGGGTAATAGTTTCCTTTCAATTATTCGTTTCGTACGAAAGGAACATAAATATTAGTGAACTTTTCATTGTTTTCTTTCTTACGACGGCGCCAGGTAGAGGTTTTCCACCAACCTCATGCTACAAGCCATTACTTCCCTGAATAATATTACCAAGTCACCGGCTGTTTATAAACACAAAGAATAAAAAAAATCTTAAATTTATTAGTTAGGTAATTATGTTGTAATTCGAAATCTAAATTTAATACATACACACATAATGTTAAAGTAGTCTAAAATTCAGCCATTAAGCGATATTTTTATTTACTAGATATTTCCACCAAGTGAGTATTTCTTTAAAGGCTTATTTCTGAGGACAATACAACTCGCCAATAAAAAAAAATTAAATCTACCGACGAACGGTCGACCATCTCTGAAACCTTTCGACGATTTCAGAACAGTTAACAACAAAAATAAACGTCTCAACGTTTCCTGTTTGTACATATTAATTACGTTTTATATATGTATTAAAGGACCACTATAGGAAAACAAATAAATTATAAATTATAAATAATTTGACGTCTCTGTAACTTTTACGATTTCACAGTAAGTAGACCCACGTAATTTTAGAAATACTTAGTTTCGCTGTAATTTTGGTCAACCGGGTACAGCTGAAGAAACATTAAGTAAAGTCTCATTTTTAACTGCTTCAGGTTGGCAGGTTTGAGATAAAAGTTAAAAGAGTATAAAATTATTGTTATCGGTAGTTGCTTTTTCCTGTTTTAATTTTTCTTAGCCGAACTGTCATTTCCAAAATAACCTAAGCTCCGCTTTCTAGACTGCCTAATTTGCATCGTGCGCGGTGACACCAAACCCCTACTAGTGCGTTATCTAATTCAATAAACCCGTCACTATTTACCCAAGAACATTTCGACACTGGAAACATTCAAGTTAAACTCCCGCAAGGGTTCACGCGTGTCCGTATTTCAAATTGATATCTCATTTTAGGCAACAGAATTCGATTGCTAAACAAAATCGCACTTAGTTCTTTTTTTTTTATGCTTACCGTGAAGCATATTTGGAAAAGCCTCTTAAGTAGGTCAACGGGCCAATGTCGGCGTTCTGATTGGCACGTTTTCATGGATCTCATATCGACCGGTTAACTCCAGTTAACGGGCGAAACAGAAGAGGGGAGGGGGGGGGGGTTAGATATATACGCCTCAGTGATTCACACGCTAGATTTACTTACGCATATCGGGTAATCTAATTCGTATGCGGAACACAAGTTCGTCTGCTTCTTTTACAGTTGTCCTAGTGACGTCAAAAAGGCGCCAAGCTCTGATTGGCTCTAATTGAAGGATAGGGGGTAGACCTCGAGGCAGCTTGCTACGAGGTCTACCCGCTATCCTTCAATCAGAGCCAATCAGAGCTCGGCGTCCTTCTGACGTCACCGCAACTCCTGCAAAAGAAGCGGACGAGCTTGCGCTCCGTATATCCGGTTAAATGCTATATACTCTGTTTCACTTTAACTCCGACCGCCGCCGATGCTACGATTCAATGGAACCGGTCAAGCTTCGCCAAAGAGTGCATCGTCGCGGCGCTCGTTCTTTTTATGGGTCTGAAATCTTCGGCTAAAGGAATCACACACAGAAAAAAAAAGCGTAGGATTATGGATTGATTGACTGATTGTTTGAAGACCGCACTCAGTGCGGTGAAGACAAAGGCTGCTAGCTTTAGGTCTACCCACTAACCCTTCCAACCAAAACTCGGTGTTCCGACGTCATTTCCGCGCTCTGTTGTCTTCCTCTCTCTCACTTTCTCGGTGCATAGCCCATGAATCTCTGAGGGTAGCTGCGCATAGCCCTTGAATCACACCCTCCTTAAGGCTGGTTTACACTCTTGCGTATGGTTGCATCCGAGTGTGTTCGGCATCATTTTGCTCCCTTACAACGTGAAAATACACCGGCACGCTAAGGTATCACTGGAACGTTTTTTTAACTAGAGTGAAGGTTTTGCAGTGTTTGCGAGATCAAGTGTAGGTACTAGCTATAATAATTCGTCGTTTATAACATTGTCAAAATTTTTCTCAAGCCCATAGCGAATCTTAGACAACATTAAAGGGGTACTGGGGGATTTTTTCATGGTCTCCGATTCGCTTGAAATTTTGCTAAACTTGCCAAACAACATTACGAAAATAGTATCCCAAATATTAGGTCAAAATAATTTTTTTCACAAAGTTATTGAGTTTACAATTTTGGTCCTCACCGTGTTTTTCAAACTGAAAGTCTCTACTGGCAACAACGAAAAAGTGACGCCAGTGGAAGGCAGGGGTTCACTCTTTGGACTGTAAAATTTGTTCCCAACAGATTACAAGCAGTTTCATGGTGTCAATTGAATGCTTTGGAAGCTCGCTCCAGTATTTGCGCTCCAGCACGGAACAAATGAATAGCATATTCTATTTTTAAGACTCTTGCTCGACTGGCAAGCCTCCCCGCCACGGACGTCACGGCACTGAAAAGTGCGGGTATATTTGAATGTTGGTTATCGCATCATTTTCGTTTGCCGACTTCACAATAACTATTATGAATTTCGCGATACTAAATAGCATACCGGAAAGGGTAAAAGCCGGGGAGTCAGAAAATATAGTTGGTTGAAGTAGTTCGAAAAATCCCCGGAGTACCCCTTTAAGACTCAACTTTAGTTCTCCTCCTAACTTGACGGTCTCACACTTTTATTTGAACACAAACGTACGGGTGCTTTCTGTTGTTCGCGCCATTTTATGAA
This sequence comes from Ixodes ricinus, assembly GCA_037355805.1. Taxonomy (NCBI): domain Eukaryota; kingdom Metazoa; phylum Arthropoda; class Arachnida; order Ixodida; family Ixodidae; genus Ixodes; species Ixodes ricinus. Next base: position 143,028 of record JAZHYW010013754.1, on the reverse strand, counting down.
TGCAGTTGCTATATCTTCGTCTTTTTTTTTTTTTTCAAGGCCACAAAAGTGTTTTGACATTCCAGAGTTCCATGTGGGACCAAAAAGTCCAATCTCCAGCTTTTCGATTCTTCGGGACGACTTTCCCACTTTTAGAACCTCTTTCATCCACGTCTTCTATGACTTTCTCTTTTTTGCTTGTTCATTTTTTTTTCTATGAACCTTTTTTGTTCGCCTTACGTTTCTGTTCTGCCCGCTACTGTCCGGATTTCCAAGTCGTGGGCGTCTATTGAGGCCACCTGATTTATGTATTCCGAAGAAGACTTCATCTCGACGGGCTTGAACGATAGCGCGCCGCTTTCAAAAGAACCCTCGACTTCACAAGCCCACTTTTCAACTTTTCAAGCAACAGTATGGTCGTTGGTTTTTGACGAAGACTACAAAAAAAGTTCAAAGAAAAAAAAACTTATTTTGTAGACTTGCGATGCTTAAATTATCGTTTTGTTCTCTGGGACCTCAGCACTACGTGTTATTTTTCCTAAAAAACATTCAACATGAACCACATGTTTTAAGTAAAACTAATATGCCCTTTCACGTTTTAAATTTAAGGCATTGAATATACGAGCCATGTGCCGTCCCACCAATTTGAAATCTGCAAACTCCTTGCCCGGTCGAGACGGTTGGCGCGTGCTTAGTTCAAATAAGGGGATAACACGGAGAATTAGGCTTTTGTTTGAACATGTTTTGAATCCAGCCTTTTTCTTGTCCGTAAACATGTTTACTTTCGGCCAGAAAGAAAGCTTTAAAAACGCAATTATTGCACAAACTATTTCGGCTCTGTTCCTCTCGCTCGTAAACAAATTCCCAGAATATTTGGCGAGTGGGTTCCAGGATTATGTAAATTATAAATCTTCTTTAGAGGATAGAATGATTGTAGTTTCACAACCTGGGCTTCGTCCGCGCCCCTTTTATTTTCCGACATTATGTTTCCTGAGAACCGCAGCAATACACAGTGTTGCCTGAGCGAAGATTCTTGCCAGATGCATGTAAAGCGTTTAGCCTGACATCTTTAATTTCATCATGTTCTATATAGAAACAATTTAGTAGCGGTTTCGATTGCAAGCCCTTTCAAATGAAAAGGCACCACGCGAATTCATATGAACTCACTAATTACATCTAAATTGCACGACTATCGCAAAACTATACACACCCAAACAAGGCCAAGATTAGAAACTGCCCATTCAGCCCATTAGGTGTACCCTGCAATTCGTCGAGGAGGATGGGCTAAAAAAAAAAAACAGTACAAAGAAGTTTTTATGCAATTTGGCAAAATCTATGCTTAATCGTCTTGTGCGCAAGCCCACTCCACCTCCCGAAACGATTTGCTTGCGAAACTAACCAGGAGGGTGTTGTCTGGACGGGACAAGATAGAATCCCCGAGTCTGGCGTGGCCATCTTGGACAGCGTTATTAATTATCCTGGGGACACTTCACCACTCTCCCTTCCTCTCCATCTCCCTCTCCATCTCCCTCTCTTTCTCTCTCTCTCTGTCTCTCCCCAAAAACAAAAAAAAATAAGGATGGAGCATGGTTAATCTGGTTTTTGGTTCGTTTTTAATTTGATCCCGCAACGCGAAAGACCCTAGGTTCGTTGGAAGTTTGCTCACGTGCGACCGCTGACGAGGGGACTGCCGAGTGAGGTTGTATGGGGAGAACCTGGGGTTTAATTACTGATTGCGAAGGACCGCTCTTACATACCTAACAGGATAGCGGTGCGAACTGGTATTTTTTAGTTGTTTTTGTATCGAAGCTAAGCAGTCTCACGTGAACTTGAAGTAGTTCAGTGAACGGTAGTGGAATAAATAATTATAACTGATCAATTGGATTTTCTCGCTTGTTAGTTTCGCATGATGGTGAATGGTTTAATAATCGGTATATTTGTGTGAAGGCGTATTACTAGTGAAAATATTATCAGTCTCACTAAAGTGTTATAGCTCACATTGTCGACGACCGTATATCCTTACAATAATCATATACTCTTATTAGCAGAAAGGAATCCAGTGCTACTTTTCTCTGGAATTGCTTTGTTTATTAATTATTTTCAAGTTATCTCGCAGCGCCATTGTCATTATTGCATGGGAAGAGGGTGGGTATAGTAGCGTAAACCATAATCACCTAATGTCTTTATATATAAGATGAACCAACAAAGAATAAACATTGTACAAGCCGCGTCAATTCACTGCACAATAAAAACAATACAATTTGTCTTCTGGTTGATTACGGGAAGAAGAATGCTGCATACTTTTTTTACTCACACAAATGATTAAGAAAATGAGGCCAATTATTTGGGTTCTCTGTTCAGTCATTTGATGTCAATATTCCAAAGTGACTATAAGTGTTGAGGAGAGGAATACCTAAGGGAATTTCGTGACAATAATTGGCACAGAGCTATCGCAAAAAGCAAATCAAACAAGGTAAGCCGCAATACACACAGCAACCATATTAGTTTGTCAGACAATGAAAAAGCAACTTCTTGATGATTTTTGGGGTCTCATACGTAAACCGAAGTCCTAGACCTGGCACATTGAATACTTTCTTGATGACTGCATTGATTGGTACCATTGATCATCGTAAAAAAGAGAGTGTAGAATCATGTGCCCGACAAGTAGGAGCCCTTATGGGACTGAGCGCCCAAGACAACCTTTGACCAGATAGATTCAAGGGCCAGCCAAAAGTGGTGCCCTCATAAACTTTCATAAAATTAGGTTATTTGATTTTAGATTCTCCGAGGCTGCAACTCGCTTAAAGTGAAAAGCCGCAGTTCAAATGTTTTAAATCTAGGTCAAAAGACGGTAAGGAAAGAAAGGGAAAGTCCTAGGCAATTTGCATTCAGCCGGCAAGTGTAATCCATATTGGAGGTTCTTATGACATCCTATCTGACTGTGCCAAATGACACTTTAGGACTTCAGATCGCGTCACCCGTACTGGGGACTTCAGATTTAAAGGTTCACGTTTCTCTGTTGAAATCATCTGGTGGGCTAGTTGGCTATACATCTTGGTAAAATTAGCGCAAAGACAAGGGAAGAAGAACATCGAGACAGTATAGAACGTAGAGGCAGGATAGAGCGAGCTCTCTACACTAGCTGTATCTACGTTTTCCTCCCTTGTCTTTGCGCTAATTCCAAGCTTCTCGCTGAAATATATAATTATTACTAGATAAAGCAATAAAAATCTGGTAATTACTTCGCACCACTATTACTGTCTGTTACTACGATGCGGAGAAGCAAATATTAAAAAAATCTCGGGGGAAATAAATTGTTCAGGAAAATTCCTAGGATATGATGAAAACTCTGAAATCTTTGCCACATATAGTGTCGTCAGAACAACGAACAACTGCGAAAATAAAAGCCCAATGATCTAAACTTCTAAAGAAATGTTCAAAGTGACAACTTTAATAGGAACGTAGAAGTTTTAAAGTATTTATCGTCTGGAGATGAGAAACAAAATTATGTTACTCTGAACTCTCTCTATTTACACGATACGCCGGCAGCCCACGAAAAAAAAGAAGCAGAAAAAAAAGACATTTTCAGGAACGCCACTTTGATGTTTCCAACAGAGAAGCCTCTGCCGAGGCTCAAAGAAACAAAACAAAAAAAGTAATCACAGAGAGGGAACAGTGTAGCGATGGTAGATTCGTCGTTTCATCATATACGAAAGCTTGGACGCCAGTTACTACTTTTTCTGCCGCTGTAGATGTGTCTGTCGCTGGAACGTCGGTCCCGCGCAGCAATCTACACTAACGATAACAAGTTTGCCAGCACGCCGGGGACCGATTTGCTGGGCTGCTGCTGCTGCTCTATAGCAGCGAGTTGGGAAATTCCCAGACAACATCCGGGCATTAGCACTGAACGGTCATTTCCATTCCGAACTGGGTCGGTGAGATTATCAACTTAGAATCCACAAATGAAGAACATAAAAATAAGTTTTATATATTAAACGAGTTAGGAACAATAAACACGTTGGACTACTAAGTAAAAAATAAAATAAATACATGTTTTTTTTGTTTCTTTTTATATTTTTAAGCAGGATATGACCTTCGCCAAAATGTACATTTACTGTATTGATGAATGAATGGATGAATGAATGGCGACTAAAGCCTTTGAATCGGGGCTTCCGTGAACCAGCGACGGAACGCTGAAGCCGTAGAACGGGCATTTTGCAATCTTTTGAACGCACGACGTGGCGGCTGAATCGTAGTCCCTGAAAGCTTCAGTAACGCTGGGCTTGGTTCATTATGTTCATTCATAGCCTCCTCTTTACTCACAAAGCCTGCCAGTTCGACGACGGAGCCGATAGAGTGCCTGGTCGCAAATTTGGAGCGCGAGGATCTGGTAGCACAGAGCGTTTCTCGGGGAACCTGGACGTCAGCGCACAGCTTTTGCAGCGGCGAGGACCCGAAACATGGTTTTGAAACCCGACGAGAAAAGAAGCGGTAGCGCAGGAACGCGAGACACGAGCGGACATTCCATCGCTCGGGAGAAGTGTGTTTCGGCGTCTTGCCGCAGCGGGGCGCTCGTCACGTGGCTCTCCTCTCATCCGTTGTCTGCCGCTCTACCTCTTCAATTTCGGCGGCCGCTTCTCGTGGCGATCTGCCAGGCTTTGTCAGCATAGAGGAGGCTATGGTTCATTCTATATCTCTTCGTGATTCGTTCTTCGACATTCTTATACGACGAGAAATTGAGAGAGAGAGAGAGAGAGATAGTGGAGACAAAGGTGGCTAGCTTTAGGTCTACCCACTAATCGTTCGAATAAGAGCTGGGCGTTCTCACGGCCCCGCGCCCTCTCGTTTCCTCCTCCCCTCAGTTTCTCGTCGCATGCATACAAGTCTATGAAAGGAATGAATAAAAATGAACTTTCGTGAAGCTTATGCGATATGCCTTGTAAAGATACTTTTATGAGGTGTCGCAGGAATGGTAAGAGAAGATTTGCTGGTTTCACTAACTGCTGAGAAGGTTATTTGTTTACACAAACAGCGTGTCAATTCATGTCGTCTTCTGCCACCAACGGAATTCGTCTATTGTACTGCTCTGAATCGTTGTCATGCTTCAAAACCACCGTTCGCGCTCCGAATAAGTCGCACACACAAACACTGTATTTTATGAGAATGTTAAAAAAAAGTTAATTTAGCGAGCAAGGGTATATTTGTCATCAGGCATTTCTGCCTTGGTTTTCGACGCGCCATTTCAAAAGTTTGCGCGAACACCTATTTGCTCAGTTCATTTCTTCTTGTTCAGGCGAATAGACAAGAATAAATGCCGGGCTCTTCGACATTAAACTGCGAAAACCGCCCTGGTTGAGAAAATGATCGTTCGTTTCATAGATATGGCGGCTTTTATTGAAAATATCACAAGTGCACCCACTGAAATCAGAGCTTTCAACAAAATTCTGAGGCTGCAGCAGGTTTATGAGCGCTGTTCCATAAAGCATCTTCCAAGTTTCCCGCGGACGTGGCCTGCACTTCTCAAGCAGTGGATCCGGAACACACGGAGAAGAAAATAGAGACCAGGAAGTCGATCTCCTCTCTGCAGTGATCACTTCACTGTTGAATGCTTTGTTTGAACCGGGCGGGTAACCAGGTTGGGGACCGATGCAAGGCTAATTCCCTTCGACATACTGAAACACGAGGCAAGGTAATCACAATTATAGCAGGATTCAAAACCAAACTAAACGCGCGTTCAATTTATTCGTATCGGGTAATATGTGATGAATCACTCTATTTTTTAATGTTCTAGTTGTGCGACATTACTTACTGTGAGGCATATCATTTTTGCGAGCCCCAAAGTTTGCAAATTTCTAGACTTCAAAAAATATTACAAAAATATTGAACCCGCAAAATGAATCGCCCCATTGTAATGAATCCGTACCATATCACTTTAAATCGAGACATATATTGAGCAAGCGAAATATTCCCGAAACTCGCACATTAATATATTCGCGAAATATTAAGCCCGCGATGTAAAGTCGCTTTTGCAGTATTCTATGCTTTAGATCAGCAGTCTCCAAACCCCGTTCCGCACGCCAGATCCCGACTGCGGCAGGCATTTCCGGCCGGCCCACAGATCGCCGTGGTGCCGTGGTTTTACCAGTTACGCCCGGCATGCCGCTACACATAGAAAAATAAGCGCGCGTAAAAACAAAACAAAAAGAGATACCGCTCCGCGACGCGCACTAAAAGAGCAAGCGAAGACGTGGGAAAGGATGAGGAAAAACTGCTTGTGAACGTGGATTTCCTGCGATATTATTTATCGTGCTTCGCCAACGCCAGCGTTACACTATTCGCAGTCTCCGGTTTCATTTCTGTGTGGCTACGTTAAAATTGATCTGCGTTTTTATGTACGCTGTGGTTAGTAGCCTTTATCATAACTATTGCATATTCTCATCATCAGATCCACCATTCTCATTTGTATTTTGACCCATTTGAACGTGGAAAATTTCCTCTGCGCTTTGACTTGTGCCTTGCAATTTTTCTGGGTCACAATGATTTTGTAATGTCATAATTACCAACGCATTAAATTTAAAAATAAAGCATATGTTTTCATTTCGCCTTCATATTTTTAAAGATGTTTGCTCTGCTTTATATTTAGATTTTTGTATTTCATAATTTTCGGGTTTTTTTAATATTTATTTTGCGGTTTTCGAGACTGCGCCAGATCGTTAATCCGGCCCCTTAGTTAAAACGTATAAAAAACTCGCCTTAAATTTGAAAAAAAGAAACACACTTATACTTACAATAAAATCATGAGACTGAGACGTGCGAGGTAATACATTATGACACTAGTTCAAAATATTAAAACACACTGAACACAAAACTGAAGATTATAATTTGAATGATTTCTCTAGTTTCCTACAGGGTTTGGCAGTATCGCGATAAAAATGTATCAAGGTATTATTGCAGAAACACTTTTTTCTAGTTTCCTTCAGGGTTTGGCAGTATCGTGATAAAATGTATCAAGGTATTATTGCGATACACTGTTTTCAATGCAGTAGTTGTATTTCTGTATCGGAATACATTTGTTTCTGTATTCCTGTATCGGAATACATTTGTTTCTGTTTTCCTGGTATCGAAATACATTTGTTTCTGTATTCCTGGTATCGCGATACAATCGCAAATTAATCCTTCACCCCCCCCCCCACCTACACGCTCACTCTCTCTACTGGCTCTCTGGATGTTTATCCCCATCCCCTCACTCCACTTCTGGATTACCCTTCTCACAATCCCCACAGGTCCAAATTCGGCCAAATGTCGCGCCGCCATTTCAATGTACAACATTCACATCCAAGAGGACAAAGTCATAAAAACTCTCGCAGGTTCGCGCAAGTGTGCGTTATCCGACCAAACCGTTAGTGACCGAACACCGGGCAACAAAACTCCAACTATAAAGAAAAGAAACGCTCCTACATATAAATTCCGAAGATATCTTCACATTGACAAGGACGAACTTCCCAATAGACGAAAGACGCGGATACTTAAACCGATTGAAGCACGTGTGCCCAACCCTTTAGGCGCGTCCAGGACGGCAGGACCGCGAAAACCACAACCAGCCCCACCGCACGGACTGAACCCCCGAACGGCACACCCACCCACCCACCACGCGGCTACTACAAAACAAAAAGTAAAAAAATATATAAGTGACGCATGGCAGAAAATCACTGCGGCAGCGTAGCACTAATTTGAACGCAAGCCAATTAAACACCCGTTGCAAACGAAAAAAAAAAGAAAAGAAAAATAGACACTGTTGAAAAGGTTCCCGAGTTGAACAAGACGTGTCCATGTGATCTGGGAGGTAATGAAACGGGTTTAGAGCTTTATATGACTTTTCTGCATAGGCTTGAAAATCTCTAAGGAAGATCTGCGCTCTATTCTGAATGGAAAGTTTTTGCGATCTCGAAACCCGCGTATTTCTCACATTTCTCCGTTAAAAGCAGACCGGCAATTCTGAACAAAAATTATTTCTGGATCGGGAATGTCCACATCTCATTTCAAACTTCAGCTCACAGTGAGTAAGCTTGTTTATTTTTCTATTTCAAAAACTGTCTTGTTCATTTATTTTCAGTAATTTAGACCATAATTTTATTTTCCCCTTCGTAGACATTAGTGGGAGCATCCAGCCAGCGCTTCGGAGTAAAAGTACCTGAATAGGCCTGTGAAAATCAGTAACGAGCGCAAACTACATAACTACACAATGGATTTCAGGATAACTATTTTTGCACTTGAAAAATGCATTCCTCTATTTGTACTTCAAAATAATATTTTCTTCAAATATATTCCTCTACTTGTACTCTATTCGAATGCCTTTTTTGTTAAATGTTTTTCTGACACGTATCGGGTTACTTTTTCACGATGTATTTCAGCATCAGTATTTTAGGTGTCTTCGCCATGTAACCCAGTATTTGTGTTTCCAAATACTCTTTAGAGTACCTCCGCCTGACACTCGTTGGTCGTACACTCCATGAGTATTTTTAATATTTTAATCGAAATATTTTTTATTACACGCGTTTTCTAATTTCGCTTTTCTCAGGCCCTAAGGGAAAGAAAATCTCTGCATGGGCAAAGACACATCCAGAAGAACATGATTCGTCATCTATTGACGCAGCTCTAGTGCCAGTTTCGGGGCCTTCCGACGGCACGTAGGATAGATCAAGGAGCACCGCAGCCCTTAAATGGGAACTGGCGTGTGCCAATTGAACAGCTCGAAACCAAGACAAAAAAGCTGAAGACGTTGCAGAAGGAAGCTGTAAGGCCACACAAGAGTGAGACTTCAATGAACAAAGTTCTAGAAGAGCTTCAGGTCAAGCAGTACGTGTCCAAGGACGCAGCAGTGGTGCTCAGAAGCACAATGCCTGGTGTACCTCTAGTACTGAACATGAAGGCTATCAAAAATAGCTCAGGAACGGTAACGATGGAGCAGTACCCGCCATGTCTACGGATGTTTGCATTGGCGCTCTAGCTTTAATGAACGAAGGCATACGAGTTTGAGCGCGAAACGTTCGCTTTGGCCCTTCCACACCCATCCACCTTGCAAACCTTCTGCTCGGCCATCAACGGCGTGCCCGGATTCACACAGAAAGCTTTTGAAGCACTGAAAAGCAAAGTAGAAGCCAAAAGAGACCAAAACCGAGTAGGTAGTATGCAGCCTAATGATAGATGAAATGACAATCAGGAAACATTGAACAGGATGAATAGCGGTACAAAGGACTGTAGATATGGACAGTGGTATTGGCGACGACAGCCAGCCAGCCGCGACCGAAGCTCTTGTCTTCATGGCAGTTGCCCTCGACACAAGCTGGAACGTTCCATGTGCATACTTCTTAATCAACAGTCTAAGTGGTGCTGAGCGAGCAAACATCGTGAATGTCTCTCTGCCGAAACTCGACGACATAGGGGTCTTGATACCAGACCTCGTCTGCAACAATCTTAGCGCCAACATCATCATGTTGGCGCCAACATGCTGATGTTTGCGTCAACACCAGCCTGAAGCCACCGAGAATTCCCTCCTCCCTGTACCCATCAGATACCGGCTGTAAAGTTCGCATTATCCTTCATGCTTGCCATATGCTGAAGCTCCTTCGGCACACTTTGGCAGCACTCAAAGTTCTCAAGGATGGTGAGTGACGAGAAATCAGGTGGGCCTTTATGACCGCATTGCATGGTTTGCAAGAGAAAGAGCGTATCCGAGCTGGAAACAAGCTAAGGACTGCCCATGTGAACTGGGACAGCCAGAAGATGAAAGTGTATATTGCAGCACAAACGATAAGTACTTTTAAAACTTAGGTTTGGGCTCGTTGGTCTATAATAATTAAGAGGTTTGAAAAGCGCGAACAAAACAATTACAAAAAAGACACGAATACAACAGGACATGCGCTCTCAACTGATTTTTACTTGAAGTCATCATCACATATATGTACACACTATTCTGCCCGACCCGCTTCACAACCAATCACCACTCCTACAAACAGCCATTCAGAAACGTCGCTTCTTTTTGAAGTAAATAAATAGATGGTGCGCGAACACAATTGTCACCAGTCTTTTTGATAAAAAAACAACCTCACTAACCTTTTTTCCGTTTTATATTTGACTTCCTTAAAAAAAAAAAAAAAACATCGTCGATTTTATGTTAGGTTTGTACCTGTGGCGCCATCTACCAGGAGAAGCGGTCTATCTGGTGTTGCGAGTTGCACATGCGCACAGCTGAGCCAAGCTCTCGGCGGCTGTTTGTGCTCTCACAACCCCTGGTAGCGATCAACGCTGGCCATAAGTTTGCAACAAGACAGCGTTTTTCGTTTCTCTTCGCTGCAGCGTAAACATATCTATCAGTTTTCAAATGTTAAAGTTGTAAGAAAGTGATCACCACTCGCAGTGACCTCACTGTTCATGCTAAATAAATCTGCGGTGTTATTGCAAGTGTGTCCTTTTCGTAGAATGAATAAATGAAATGTCTCTTTTTCGCCGTTCTCTTTACACGCGCACACACATACACAGACGCTCAGATATATCTATATATATATATGGGGCAATATAACTTCCCATCTTGAAGTACAGATAAAAATTGCGAGTATCACGCGATGACTAAAAGAAAGCGATTCCTGCTTGCGATTCATGCGAACAGCACCTGACTGCTTGGCTCAGCTACGCGCCTGTGCGACTCGCGACTCCAGATTGCACGGCTTCTCCTGGCAGATATACGCGAGGCCACGCGATCCGCTGGTGCATTTTTTTCCGTCTAGCTCTGTACATTTAGAGGCTTCGAATCTCAGCAATAGCTATTTACAATACTTTAACTTTAACTCTTTCCTGACCGCGCCCACATGCCATCCATCACCGGTGATTGACGGTTTCCAAGCGCCGTCAAAATATTAAATTTAGTGCGGAGAATTATATTCTACAATCTCGTGTATAGGCGCTGTAGTTTCGGTTTCAACGTAGGTTTAAGCTTGGTCACAATCTGGTGTGCCATCAAAAATAGCCATGGGAAAGGTTGTTGCACTTGTCTAACACGGCTAACTGCTTGCGTCAGTCTTCGTAACAAATATGGCATTATGGTATACTTTTTAAACGTCAAGAGCTCTGGGGACATTTTAAATTATGTTGTAGGCATCACTTAATAGATGGTTGTCGCTAAGCATCACTATAATTTCTAATGCTCTCCTGAGCCGGCGTACACGTTTGACGTTTCTCAACACGGTACATATAATGCTAAATAAGAAAGAACTGCAATCAAGGCTAAGACAAAACCAAGGTAAAACACAAAGAAAGCATTCTGTTGGGGATGTGAGGTGTATTATCTGTTTCACCAATCTAAGCATTCCTTCGTTGAAAAGCACACGTGTTACGCAGGCTAACTCTCCGACGAATCAAAATTAGACGTCAGTTAGAGTACACTAACTCTGAGAAGTAATAGCCGTGGGTGTGGAATACATTTTGTATATTCGGAATTTTGTTTATTCGTCGTCTAATTAAACATAGCTGTAGAAGTTTCGGCGTTTATACGCCTTCCGCCCGTACATTGTATTTAAAAAAATACATTTTAAAATTATTTTTTTCACATTATACCAACCTCTCTTTCTTTTGAAAGAACAACTAGTTGGCCATATTTTGATGTGTCATATTTCTGCACGCACAAATTAGTTAGGAAAATAAAAGCGGTAGCACGGATCCTTTGAAAATTGCTGCTTTTCTCGTGGTCAGGAAAGAGCTAAAGGTTACTGTAGTTGGGAAAAGTAACCTACGTCTTTTGAAATTATTTTAACTTCGGTCCTTATCGTACTCTGGTGAGAAGATGTCAGATTTCACATCGAAGTTAAAGTATTTGAACCTTGATAAACGTTAATATGGTAATTTTACAATAAACGGTGTACCATTTTATTTCACATTTTGCGCCATTAGCTGACCACGCCACACCTCGACTCGCTTCCATCAGACTACTAAGACTTAGAATGTGAAGTTTCAGTAGAAACTTCGTAGTAAAATATGTCTAGGCACCCGGGCACCTAAGCTAATATGCACGCGGTCAAATGTTAGTCAACACAGCACATTTTAGGTTGAACATATGAACTTATTGTCCCCACTATTCCAACAATAAACACTTTCCCCACAAACACATCTCCACCCCCGATTTCACCAAGTTCGAAAAGTCTGTAACTTCCAGTTGGAAAAGTTACGTTCTATCAACCATGTTTTTCTTTTTTTTTGCCTTAAGAATTGTCTGAACGCAGTGTTCTTTTTGCCACACTGTTCACATGAGTGCATTGTTACTAACAAGTACATCATAGCGAAGGTTGCAGCCATTATTGGACACTTTAATCAAGCTCATAGAAATCAGTATTATGAACCACGCGTGGGTGCACCATTCCCAACAAAAACAATTCGGTTTCCAAGCGTCGTGCAGCAAACACAGAAGGAATCTAGTTCCGAGAAAATTAATTCCCAGTTCAGGTTTCGCAAAGCAATCAAACTAAAACGGGGATGTTATTAGTAACCGCAGTCCCGGCGCTCTCATCACCACGCGCGCTGACGCGACGTATTTGACTCGGTTCAGTTAATGACTTTCGCCCTGATTACCTGCTCCAACCGACGGGTAATTAAGAAGCTTGATTAATTGCGTCTGACCTGATCGTCTGGACTCACTGTGCGCGCCGATTCGTAGCGATAAACCGCATGGAGGGTATGTCTATTCCAAAATAAATTTTTAAGTGGTTTGAAAAAAAATTAGCTTACGCGTCCACGTGGTAATCTTTAAAAATGTGTTTTACTGGAAGCCTTTTTTCGCTAATCAAATTCGCAAAATAAATAGGCGCAATCAGAGGGAAGATACAAAACAAAATGTACGATGAAAATTGATAGGGTCGAACCTTCGTATGTAATATCTATATGCAAATAATATTCCATAACTTTCCATAAAAAAGGTTCTTGATTTATCTTGTTTCTTTCCCAACGCTGTCAGTCTTATAGTGGGAACTACGATGGGAAAGAGCTACTATAAGGACAGAACAATAGTAGAGACGCAGAAACTTGTTAACATAATAATTCTATTAATGACTTCCATTACTTAGAAATTGACTTAGGGATTTTCAACCATAAGGCCCAGATTAGGTTTCTTATATTCTAAAATAGCCTTTGGGGGGGAGGGAACGGTCTGCAGAAAACTATATATCCAAAGACGACTACATTATCTTCCAGCAAGGAGAATTTTAGTAATGCGATTGAATCAGAATCTTCTCTTTTCGTATTTATTTATTTAATAATTATAATAATTGGCTAATCTTATTTTGGGTATCAGCCTACCTGAGTTACCTTTTACAATAAGTTTGATATTTTATTTCCCTACCCGGCCGGCATGAGTGTTTAGACATAGGCTATATACGCAATCATGAGATAACGTTGTATTATATCTTTACTCCTTCAAGTTTCCTCAACACAACTAGAGGTAAAAGAAACCCCAAGGCTGACTGGTAAGCATTGATCTAACAGAAACTCACTATGTGCATTCGTTAACCACGATATAACACAGAGCGTCTGAGATTGAAGTCGGCTTTTTTTGTGTTCTTTTCTTCCTTCTTCGCCTTGCTCAATCGTCTCCGTGACGTACAGGACCAGCCGAAATCAGAAGCAGCAAGTGTTCCCAGATTGGGCAAGTCCGCAGTTACCCCAATCGCACCCCTGCTAGGAGGGGGATCAATACGTGAAACTGTCGTCTCAAACAACGTCAGAACCGCCCCTGCCCCCTTCCTTTTCTCGACTGCTTCAGAGATCTCCAGTCTGTCGCTTCTATGTTCGTTCCTGGGTTGGTGCTTGATTGCCGCATAATGTTTTGCTCGTCGCACCCAGGGTCTTGGGTTGAACAGTTTCTGTTTGGTCTTGCCGCCACGTCTGTGATGGTGCTTTTCTTTTCTTCTTCCTTGATTTCTTTGGCTTATCGTTTAGGCGTCAAAGAACTGCCACGGCTGGAGACGGCTGACTTCTGCCTGATCACAGTCAGAGCGCCCTACCTCCACTGTTTTCGTATTTACCTGTCTGCCAATTATTACGGTGTCAATTTGTGTCGCTCAGATGTGATTACGGGCGCCAGACGCGCGCGCGGATGTTTGTTGTTGTTGTTGTTGTTGCTAAGATTGCATGTTGGACGTGCATGCTACCATGTGATTTTCTGCATGTTTTCTTTTGGTGTGAGCTGATACGTTGAATGTATGGCGTGCTACGCTGCAGGTTGGTCATGGTAGAGCACAGATGTATGTGTGTGCTTTTATGTTCAATGCAAGTCAGGTTTACTACTTTGAACTTCTTTCACTAATTCACGTAAATAAAACATATATAGCTCCCGACGAGGAACTAACAACTGGGTATAATACGGGACGCCGGAAACGTAAGAAAAAAAATAGTAAAACAACTAAGTTTGGTGAGAAACGTATAGCTTTTCTAATATTACTATAGCAAATCGCGAAAATCCTTAAGATGTTTAAAATGCATTTTGTAGCTTCACTAGCACAATTTAAACAAGATTGGAGGGCGTCCTATGTTTGCAGTGAACTCACTTCTTAATATGCCTTTTTCTGTTTCAAAAATATCTCGTCTTTTTTTTATCTCAATCTTTAGTGACAAATTTATTTTTGTTCACCGTAATTCTACGCAGTTTGGTACTGGGTAACGTGTTATGCATGTTTATGTGCTTCTTTGATCACAACCCGTTTTTTACTGTACATGTACACAATTTGTTGACTTGTAACAGTATATTCTTTGTTTCCTAAGGATGGTTTTATTTTGCTATTGTACTTACGAATCTGTCTATACTGAGACGGAATTTTTTTATGATGTTCAGGTTTTGACATTGAACTATACTGTAACCTAATCTGAATTTGTAATATTTATGCTTTGCTACCGAACTATACTGTGGCTTTTTATTTGTTTATAATGCTTGTAGTTTGTCACTGAACTATTTTGTGACCTTCATTCTCTTTTAATTAATAAGCTTTTCATCTTTATGTAGAACGCTTGTATTTATAATTTCGCATTTTATCTGCTTGCGTGCACGTTTAACCAAAAAAAGGGCTAACGTTTTTTTTGTTTTTTTAATCATTTACGCATTTTGCTTTACGCCCCATCTGCTGTACTTTACCGTAGACATACCAAAAAAAACATTTTTTTTCCCTTTCGTTTTTTGCTTTGCGTGCGCGTAGACGTGATGGTAAGACTTTCGCGGTTCAAACTGAAGTGGCAGTGTTACTGACATCCAGTTACATTCGTGGTTAATTTTGATATCTCCATTAGTTTATCATTCCGATAAAGTATTCATCAGGTGGTTTTACTAGCTTTGACATAATAAAGTTAAGCTATCAGTCGGTGCTTCCAAGGCTAATTCGGTTTTCAGAAAATATTTATGATGAAATATTGCGTCTTTCTGTTGATTCAGATGCCAGTGCTAAAGCTATTTTCAAGAAGAAAAAAAGATATGGCTCGCTCTACATGATATTAAAACACAACCATACGCAGAGTGCCAAAGATAAATATTTACAACTTGCTAGAAATGTAGGTGCAAACTCGTACTTCTAAAAGAAACAAAATATTTTAAACACTTTTTTTAGAAAACATATCTCAGTAAGGTTTCTAATGCTGATACAGCCACACGCCGTATACAAACTGGTGCGTGAAATTAATGAAAGAGAAATTTTGTTTTTTTATTAAAGGGAGAATAAAGCGGTTCGTTATCTAAGAAAAAAAAACACCTAAATCGTCTTTATTTCATCTCCAGTATCACGAATATTGATATTAATTTTTGAATTTGGTGCACCGAGGCTGCAGAAATTCATTTTTAAAGTACCACGAGCCCCTCCTTCCCGGGGCGTGACGCCATATTAGGAGTTTTCAGAATCTCCACTCTCGCGCATCATGAGCGTCTGTCAAAGCTATGCATGCGCACTCTTGATATTTTCAAAAAAGGTCGAAAAGAGACGTCACGACCGGTGTCTGTGCGGGGTAATATACCTGGCAAACTTGCAATCGTACGCGCCGCCCACACGAGCGACACGCCCTTGGCGGCCCAAAGATTCTAGTATGACGTCACGACTTGTCGGAGGTTTTCGCGTTTTCCCAGGTTTAGTTACAACTTCGGGGAAAACGAACGAGATATTCACATTCACATGATAAAAATACGCTATAATGCACCGAACTCGTTTTTTTAAAGAAGTGTTTCAGCTTTTTTTTTAAGGAGCATCGAAACTAGGGTAAAATATTATTTATTGTGCTCGTTTTATACAATCTCTAAGTAATCATCACGCCTTACAATACCAAAAAACTCAAGTATTATTCTTACACATTGAAACTTTCATTTCACTCAATGCAATGTAGCAAATGGGGTCGTCGTTTCCCAAGTCAATCAGGGAATCTCAACTTACTTTAAAAGCCTCCATTGTTTTCATTTCGAATGCAGGCTATTCAACTTATAACGCGAGAAAGGGCGAAAAGCGTGGGGCTGCTAGGAATTAGAATAGAATGCTTTGGAACGAATTATATGAAAGGAAGCGGAATCCCAGCTTTCACTTTCCTGGAGAAAGGAATGCCTTACAAAAGAAGGTTCCTGTGTCCCTACACACTGTGGGAGCCGGAATATCGAGCATAAATATAATATGCATAACAGCAAGAAAAAGCTTTTTTCTTAAATTTTCGCCAACAATAAGTCCCGATTAATTAAAAGCTGGTTTTGTATAAAAATGATGTGGGATACTATATTCTTGTTATGAATTCAGATTAAGTTAGAAACATGACGTGTAGACCTAACGTTCCAACTACAAGACATTCTTGCATGTCCATTAGCTTGTTTGTATGCTTGTCTTCTCGCTTGGTCTGAGGTAATGCATACTCAATGTAAAGGGTCCAATCGAGAGATTAAACCCAGTTTTTTTTTGCTCGTGTGAATAAACTACGCATTTTAGAAAACTGAAACTTATGTGGGAATGTGAAACTAGATGTGGTGCTAGATAGCGAAAGTTTGAGAACATGTCGTTACCTGAATCACTGTGTCGTTTGCTCGCTGAGCCTATCGACATATGGCGCCACAACTAACAATCAAATAAACAACACAACTCACAACAAACACGTCCGCCGATGGCCATGGCAAAAAAGTGCTACTCCTTGAAACAATAACCTGTCGAAATGCACCCCAGCAATGCACACTCGGTGAAAGTTTAATCTTCCTGTGCGCAGACGCCAGTGTTTGTCTACTCGTTTTACAGCGCTGGGATCCCTCGTGGACACCATATACCGGTGCAAACAAAAAGATTCGAGCCTGACACAAAAAGCAAGATAGACCACCCAAAGTAAAAATCCCCATGAAGCAAAAAAAGATTCCATCGAAACTTCAAGACCCCCCCCCCCCCCCCATGCAGCCAATCAACGCAGTCGCCGAGACAAAGAAAAATGCCGCACGAGGTTCAGGTCTTCTGCAAAACGCGTACCTTCAGCAGCATATACCTTTCGCACCATCGAATTTGTTTTCTCGGTGAGAACCCGTAGAAATAACTACAAGCAAGATGGAATGACATCAGGGGCACGCCACGTACACTTGAGTGAACCAGAAAATCACTCTTTATCTATCCAGCCACCGGTGCTCAAAAGCAGGTCTCCTAAACACAAAAGGCAAGACTCACAGACAACACACCCAAGTGTGAATCCTCACAAAAAACAAACAAACAAATACCGTTTCGTCTTCACTTCGAGAACAGCCTCCGCCGAATTCAGCCAATAGACCCGGGCGACGAAACAAAAGAAAAAAACCGCGCACGAGGCTCAGGCCTGGATTATCCCTCACCACAGCTGGAGAAACTTTCTCGGTAGAGCAGTCTCATTCGCCACAGGGGGAATCTTTTCTCCTGCAATTGACGTGTTTGTGTGTCGACTGCAACCCAACCCAGCTGGCGGCCAGCAAGACCTAGCAACAAAAAACGAAGCAGAGCAAACGAACAGCGAAAGAACGGAAGAAGTAAAAGTTTGGTTAATTGGATTGCCGCAACTAGGTCGCCGCATCGGCGCAATTACCAACAACAACAACACCACCGACAAGTCCAAAAACCAATAGCAACGGTATTAACGAAAAGAAGAAGAGAAACAATTGCGTCTAATTGTTCTCGTCTATGGCGTCGAATGAGGATAGAGAAAATAGCTCCCGCTTGTCCTCGCCCATTCCGTAACTTGGTCAGAGCGACGCATCAACTGCAGTTTGCGTTGGCAGAAATATAATTGGGTTTAGTTTAGGATCGAAATTCTGGGCGTTCGTATCTGGTGTGGTGTGTTGGCGCGTGTCTTTGCTCGACAGAAACGTCGATGTTGTCGCGACGTTACGATATATGACGGCTGGTTGTTCCGGAACAAGCAAAGCGCCAAAGGGGCGTGCCACATGTAGTAAAGAAACCTACACTCCATAGCCCCCTGTAAGTTCACTTCCTGCGGAGCATGAAGACAGCCAATCATGATGTAGAATGGAAGGACGCCAACGAATAAGGAAGATCAAGAAATAATTACACCAGAAAATACGATGCGAGCAAGGACAATGAGCACCCTGCTCCGAGCGTCGTCGTTCGCTGGTTTTCTTGCATTCTTAACTGTGATTGGCTGTTTACGTGTTCTGTAAGACAATTATTTCACAGACTTTCGTTTTTAAAGTGTACGACCTTGTTAAGGAAACTGCTGCTATAAAGAAAAAAAAACGTTATAGGGTGATTCTGCGCTAGCTCATGCATGATGGTTTTGGTTTTTTGTTTTAATATTTCAAGGGAAAACAAATCTAAACCATGTCCTTGGGAGGAATATTCCGCTATACATGAACACCACCGTACCTAATTTTTTCGCAGATATATCAAATTGAGAAGTTCGAGGCGTAGACATTTACAAAAGCTTCACATAATAAGTCGCATCACCGTTATTGAAAAAAAAAAGGGATTTACGGCGTGATTTTTTTTTCGTCTGAATATTATGCAAACATTCCACAACAGCTGCAGAAAAAGTAAATAAATTATATTTAAAATTGCAATGAACAATAAAGTACGAAAAAATTACACCATCTTCCCTGAGGGGAACCGTGGGGTGATGCGGAGCATCGCGGATCGTAATTAATTTTATTCCCTTCTTGACTGATTTCTTTGGTCGGCCGGATTTGGGCTGCGGCGGACGGGAGCGACCAAGAAACGCTAGCAGACGACAGCCGCAGAGTTGCGGGGAAAGCCCACCCCACTGGAAAGCCCTGGCGTGGCGCTGCGACCCGCGCGCCCAAAACTATCCTACTTTCACTCCTCCGGGGGAACGCGCGCTACCGCTGCTTATATTCACACTTGAAGGAGAGGAGACTAGAGGAGGAGAGTTGCGCATGCGCGCGCGCGGTGTGAGTAGAACAGTGTTGGGAAGTACTTTAAGTACATTGTACTTTAAAGTACTACTTCAAGTAGGTCTAGGAAACTTGTACTCTACTTGAAGTACATTATCTGAGCATGTACTTGTACTTTACTGAAAGTATTTTTTTCTGGTACTTTCCGGAGGAGGAAAGTACAATTCCCGATTTCACAAGTACATTCCCCAAATTTGGTTTGTTAGAATTTGTATCACGAAATTATGCTTTGCCAACTCCGAAGAAACACTGGGAGGGATATTCTACTCTCAGCAGAGACGTGAGCAGACGACGCATCGCTCCGCTTGTTCTGGGGGCGGCTTTCCAGTAGCCTTATGAACTCTTGCTATTCCTCCGTCGGTCAGCGCAAGCGAGTAGGTTTAAAATATTAGGAGAGCAAAATTAATCATAATCTAGCACCTGAAACTGTGGTGCGGAACCGTTAAACTTTAAAGTCGAAGAAAAAGACAACAGAGGAGAACGTCACAATGTTTTGAGCCATTCTCTTTATCTTTTCCTTCGATTTGAAAGTTCTTAATTCTTTGGCACCCCAATCTCAGGTGTCACATTATGATTAATTATCACCAGCTCGCTTTCACACTCACTGTTTTTTGTTGTTTTCATTAAAAAGAGGGGACACTCCTCGCATGAGAGGATCGCTTGCGGAAGCTACGGGGCTGACGTCATGCTCTTTCCTAGTATACATAACCATTTTGAATGCAACAATCGAGTGCAAGCGGCGGCAAATTCAGAAGAAGGACTTCTGAATTCGGCTATTCCAGAAAAATAACTACTCTGTGGCCACTTGACTTTATCAAATATTTGCGGCTGTTTTTGAAAATAGGTCATGCACCCCTGATTACCCCTGGGCAATGCATACCAGTTAAAAAATCACTTTATAAGGGAAATAAAGGACATCCTGACAGATTGTGTTAAAATACTTGTACTTTACTTTGAAAGTACATTGTATTTATAGTAACTTTACTTCAAGTACATTGCACCCAGAGTACCTACTACTTTACTTAAAAGTACATCACGTCTCATTTACTTTGTACTTTACTTGAAGTACCTTTTAGATGTACTTTAGCCAACACTGAGTAGAAGAGAACGCACGCGAAGTGCACGCAGCTGGTAGAGAGAGCGAGCGGAGAGAGTAACGCGCAGCTGTTGGAGAGAGGGAAGGAGGAGAGTTGCGCATGCGTAGTGTGAGTGCGGACTACGACGCCGCGGGACATAGACCCGAGCAAGAGATGCTCCGCATTTAAAACGTCAGGAAAGCCAAATGTAAGCACACTTTCAGGAATCATTTTATAGTGAAGGACTTTTGTGAATACTTAGTAACCTATACCGAAATGTGCATATCTTCACGAAGCCTACATTGATGTAGCAATTTAGTTTTACACCATTTGTTGTCGTCTTATGTGTTAATCAGGAAATTTCGTTGATTATCCAGAAATGTGTCATAATTAGGCGCAAATATTAAAAAACACAACTGTTAATTTTTCTTACGAAAAATCTGACCTATACTTTGTAAGCTGTACTAAGTTGTGACGTCAAAATATGGAGCCAGATTTGAACTAGAAACAGGGAAAAACGACATTAAAACTTGCCTAAAAATGAGCTGACACTCTCTGCTATAGGGATTTATCCGCACAATGTTGCCTCCAAGGATGAGGTTTTCTTCGGAGCGACAGAGGCTAAAATGCAGATTTCTACCATAGGCAGTGGGACACGATGCTGAATGACGATGCCTTGGAAGAAAGGCTTTAAGGAATCAAGAGTAATCTTTTTCTCTGCTTCACCGTAGCTTTGTTTCAGCTTTGTGTTTTCTTCCTCCACTTCTCCCACACCTCCTTCTTTCTTTTTTCCTTTTTCGCCCGCAACCAAAGACGACGTTTGGAATTCGTTGCTCGCGGTGCTGTGTCCTCTCCGCTCCTCGTAACCCGACGACGTGCAGTTATACACCGTTTCACCTTATGTTGGCTTGCAGCGGGCCCCAGGAGCTTGAGGCAAAGCATCAACGCATGCGCAGTACCGACAGCAGCGCCACCGCCAGGGCGTGACGTCAGAGAGTTGAGTTGGTCTATAGCGACCGACAGCCCCAGCAACGCAGGGGGAGGAGGTAGGGGGTGGGGGGACGAGTGCCGAGAATCTTATACTTCGTTTGAGCTTATGTCCAGACGCAGCCCACGACGCTACGAGCTAATGGTGCCAATCAAGCAGCGTGAAAAGCGGAAGTCAATGGGCCTTTTCTGTTTGTGATTGGTTCAGCGATGATAGAACACGTACAGAAGCATGACGTACAATATGACGGTGCGTTTTTGATGCTGCATGATTGGTCCAATATCAGCTCGTAGCGTCGGCTTCTTCTGGACTTAGAGGGGCACTCACGTGGTTTATGAGATCGTCTATTTATGGTGGTGATAACTCAATCAAAGGGTTCCGAGCATCAAAAAGAGAAACAAAAACGAAATTACACTCGTGCGCGGCCGACAGACATCAGGGGAGCGCCGTCAAACGGCGCGCTTTCAGACAGTAATTGTTGTATTACGTCTCCTACACCCAAGGCTTTGATGTTTTTGTGAACATATAATGCACAGCGCGCCTAAAAAGTGCAATAATAGTAACGTTCTGAATATCCACGCAATTACCTTTTTTCGTTGGTCATATTTTATGGAGGTAATGGGAACCCGAAGATGCCGCCTTCCCCGCTTTCCACCAAAAAAAGCAGTCCCCGCGTATTTCTATTGCTGCGAGTTTCCTAGGACGTCTTGCCATCTAGAGCTGGATATTTCTATATACTATAAAGTCCAACAAACAATATGCCGTGAAAAACAAGCTTCCACAAAAAACACTTGAGTGCCCTTTTAAGGTCAAGCGAGATAGTGTGCTAATACGCAGCCAATGAAGCTGTGGCATCAGCCAATAGAAACGGCGAAGCACAAATCATAAAGCAAGAAACGTGAACACAACAAACCACGCCTTGCGTTCTTAAACTGTCAGTGGGATACTTCACAAAAGAAACAAAAAAACAATGGGGCATAATTTAGATGCCAGGTGGAGGTGACTTGGCTATGAGACACCTGGACGAAAATATAATCGTTCAAGTGCTGTGTAGGAACGCGCATAGTCAAGTAATATTCTCACCGCAAAACACAGTTCGTATCAATTTGGTGCTGCGTGACTATAACACTCGACAAGTCTAGAAACGAAAGAAATGGCTTGGTGCAACTCTCCAACATATTTCGTGGGCGGTTAATTCGCTACCCTGCACGAAGCATCTAAGATAATAAAAAATAGGGAAGCAAAAAAAAGTTGAAAGGGCGGTAAATGGTTAATCGAATAATGCGAAAATTAGGCGACACACTTAACAGCTAGCTCGGCGGAATTGAGCTGGTGTGCTTCAACTGAACGACCCCATCAAATGCAGCGGAGAATAATACCCTTCGAAACAACGAGCCGTCCGCCGAAGGTCACCGGGGTATGGGGCTGGGGTCTCCACGTCCCATTAGCATCCATAATGAACGGGCCCATGTTGCCTCGAATTAGTTCTCGTTAGAAAGATGCCGAGGATGGCTTCGTCGCGCCACCGGCGATGAAGAGACGAGGGTCGCTAAATAGTAGAGCAACGAGGCAGTGATTTTGAATACCGCGGCCCTTGGCACGGCCATCCGCGCACCGCCAATTGCGCACGAAATGAGACGGTGGTTGACAGTGTTCTTTGTTTGCTATCCTCGCGGGAGCGGATAATGGGACGGACTGCTGTTTAATGCATCGCAATGTACAGGAAGGGTGTAAGGAAAAGTGAATGGGGTTGTTTCTGATCGATTTTTATTTGTGCTTATTTTGAAGGCAGGGTTTAGAAGGTAGCACGTCGTATTTGATATGCATTCCCAACTTCCTTGGACATCAACGCCTCGCGGCGCATGCACGATAATGAAAGTTTCAACTGAACAACAACAAACATCGCACACTTCCTCGGAAATATTTTAGGTGACGGCCATAAAATATCAATGAGCAGTAATTAAACGTTTGGACGCTAAATTGTCAATTTTGCTTCTCTTCGAAAATGATCAGTATGTTCCTGAAGACTGTAATTGCCTAGGTATCATAAAGAACGCTAATCAATTAGAATTTTGATAGTTTCTTGAGAAACATTTTGTTCCACAGAATGTCCCAGAAAGGTGGCCATGAAGAGTGCTGTGCAAACTATCCAATAATAGGAATAAAAATGAGCGACGTTACGTTATTGGTAAAGAGTATATTTTGTGCTACATTTTACAGTGTCTTCTAATAGTGGCTCTCTTTTCGGCATACTGGTTAAATTGCGGTTATGAAGCAGAGAGTAAGGTATTTGCGAATGGCTGTAGCAATTGCGCCAGCTTTTGATAAGAACAAAACTATAACAAACTCGTGTCATGAAAGGTATTTGCTTGATCCAAGCACAGTCGATTCCAGCGGATGTAGTCCTTCGCGGCAAAAGTTGTTAGCTTCAATTTCCAGAGCTTTCATTTTCTTGAATGTGTGTGTCCTAGATTGTAACCTAGAAACTGTTCCCATCTCTGACTTCTGAAAAAGAACATCAACAACTACATACAAACAAGCCGAAGATAATCTATAATCATACGCCACATTTTTTACCGCAGCTTGTAAAAAGACAAATGTGCTCCTCTGCACCCTTGGAACAGGGCTACCAAACATACCGCATTGCCAATTTTCTTGTCCTTTCCTAGTGAAACAAAGAAAGCAAGGATCTGAGAAGTCCAGAATAGAAGAGAACACCGAGGCCATTTATTAATTATGTTTCCTCGCCCGCCCATCCAATGAAAGCACAGTGGCAGCAAGACCTCCCAGAATGTTGGGGCACTCTTGGATTTTGATGGTTACTTCGCGCTTCGCGTCTTCGTAACGGCTTAATGACACAACCGTACTACTGTACGTCCTTAGTGCAATGCGCCAGCTAGAACGAATGACCCGTAATGATGGGCCACACTTGGCAGAAGTAATGTGCCGTCCGCGTTTCGGGCGAGCTCAGTGTTCGTTCTGTTTCTTCTTTCGCTGCGGAGGCACAGATGGCGCCACTAAGCAACTACGCCACTAATTCGGAGTGAGCGGCCGTCCCCCAGGAGTGATAAAGCGAACTCAGATCTTGCTGAATGCGTAACTCTGCTAGAAACGACATTTGAACAGCAACGAAGGAGATGAATTATTGTGGTCAACTTCATTACACGTCTGTCAGTTCTGCATCATGTGTTTACTGCGACCACTGAACTCTGTAAAGTCAACGGGTCGATTATAGTCGAATAGACTGAGCCATAATAAGGTTGCTTTCATGTTTTCTTCATGAATGACGACAAGTTCATGGCATTATCAGAGTTATTCACAGGGCTATCTGAATTACAATAGTTAGTTACATGTCTCCTTGAATTTTCCAAGATAGAATTGAAGGTTCGATGGCCGTTTGACAACATAAGTAAGGTTTACCTCTAGATATTGCTCATTTTAAAAACCCAGGTTTCGTAACTTTAATTAGTTTGTTGGGAAATAAAGTCTAAGCTAAACTTAAAATACATACTTGTCTGAGTGCTCCATTATATAGATGTTATATAAGTATATATATTTTTTAAATTTAAAACCTAGCGTTTTTTTTTTGTCATTTGCATTCCAGGTACACACTTCTTATAAGCTATCACCAGATCTCTCAAGTTGCATACGAATTTTTGAAGGAAAAAAAGCTGCAAGTCACTTAGAACAGCATCCGCTTTCGCGAACCTCTAAGTCTTGAGACTGGTTGAGCTCGCAAAATTTAGAAGTTGGGACGCATTTCATTTCATTTCACTTATTGCACCCTTATATCGCCCTCTGGGGGCTTTGCATAAGGGGGGGGCAAATATCAATGTATATCAAAACTCACAAAGAAAATGTATGAAAAAATGTTTGGGCTAGGTTGCATGTTGTGAAGAGCGGCAAGTGCGGCTGGAAACGTGCTGGGCTCTTCAATTGTTACGATGTTATCGGGGGGTGAATTTCATTCGGTAATAGACAGCCGTAAGGGGGAAAATTCGCAATGTTAGTCCTAGGAGTGGCGACGTGAAGTTTCTGTGTGTTGTCTGTGCGTGTGACGAGATATGGTTGGCTCCTCTGCAATACTTGTCATTTTTTGATGGCGAGTGATATTACTACTGATGCAGGGCAATCAACCGTGACATCTTCAGACGGCCTGCGCGAAGTGGAAGATTAAGTTGCTTTTTAGTGGTGCAATGCTCGTGCGAGTGTAGTTGAGAAGTATGAAGCGAGTAGCACGATTTTGTACGGCTTCTACCTTATCAATTAGATATGAGTGATGCGGGTTCCAGATGACAGACGCAGGTTCATGCTTGACTCGAATGAGAGATGAATATGCGATCAGTTTTGTGTCCCGCGTTGCAAGGCATGAGGTGTCGCCTCAGGAAACCAAGTGTTTTGTTATCCTTCGCAATCATTGTAATTTATTATTTGCTCCCATGAAAGGTTGAAAGGTGAAGTGAACCCGAAGACATTTGTATGTGGGAGCATTTTTGATAGATGTATTGAAAATGGTGTAGTTGAACTTTGTTGATGTACGTTTGGTATTATAACGTTGAGAAATTTTGTTTTGGAAACATTAATTTTCACCTGCCACCCTTCACACCATCTTTCGAGACATGTCAGGCCGTTCTGCAAAAGCGCCCAGCCATCTAGCATTTCTATTGTCCGATAGATTACGCAGTCGTCGGCATATAATCTAATTGTGGACCGTATAGAAGTTGACAAGTAATTTACATATATAAGGAACAGCAACGGACTGAGCACGGTTCCCTGAGGTACACCCAGTTTGACATTTTGTTGTGTTAATCTTTATCGATATAATGAACGCTTTGTGTACGGTTAAAAATAGAAGTTGAAATCCACTATATTACAAAAGGATCTATTTTCAATGAACGAACCTTTAATATGAGCTAGCCACGTGGCACGTTGTCAAATACTTTCTGGAGATCGATAAAGATGGCGTGCGTTTGTTTCCGGGAGTGCAGGTTTTCATGCCTGTCATTAGTAAACT
Organism: Ixodes ricinus; assembly: GCA_037355805.1. Classification (NCBI taxonomy): domain Eukaryota; kingdom Metazoa; phylum Arthropoda; class Arachnida; order Ixodida; family Ixodidae; genus Ixodes; species Ixodes ricinus. The sequence goes on along the minus strand of JAZHYW010013754.1, from coordinate 116,545 downwards.
GTTTAGATTTAAATATTTAGACACCTTCACGTGTCTTGATATTGCAAAGCTTGTTGAAACTAAGTTTGGACTCATGCCTGAGGACGTGATACTGCCTGGAAGATGATTGGATGTATAAATTAATTACTTTATGTCGTCTTTCCTTCGTAGCTTTTATTTGCTCTATTTATTCTTAGTTCTTTTTTGTTTTCCTTCGTTTTCTAGTTCATTGTTTTTGCGCCACTTACTCACTAATACCTTCAGAACTACACTAAACTGAGCATTTTCGTATCTAGATACATAATAGGAAGACTGAGAGTCGTCATGAAACTTAAACGAGATTGCCGGCGAGCTGCTTTAAGTTAGACATATAAAACCAGGAACAGAAGAAAGGGAACAGAGAAAAAAGGACGGATGACGCGAAACACCGCATCTCATGTATTCTTGTTTTGACGTCAAAACCTTTGATATTACCATGAGAGACAACATTATTAATTATGATTCGCAACGTTAAGGAAGCTAGCAGCGTTGGAGTAAACGTGTTAGAAAATATATCAAAACCTCGTGTGCAATGCAATATGTTGCTGATACAGGACTGAACTAGTTCAGCAGATCGATGAAAAGAGCGCACGAAAAGGGAAGCGAAGGAATCCCAAGAACAAAACGGCGATAGGGTTGGGAATCGAGACTCCTTGGTATTAATCGAAGCTGTAGGCAGCTCGCTGGGGAAATCACAGCTCCCAATGCGGGCAGTCTGGGGCGTTCAGCGCACGATGACCCGGCGTCTGATGAAGGCGACAAAAATAGTCTGATCCAGAAAAGACGCCAGCTGAGATTTCATCGTACCAGTGTAATGTACATCACATTTATTTGTTTTTATCTTCACAGCGTGTAAGTGCGTGAAGTTCCGAAGTCAGGACTAAGGGATGTTATCATGTTGGTACAATAACTTCGTGTTGAGATAAAAACAGGATAGATATAAATTATCAGTTCTGAGTGTCAGTAATTTGTTTTTCTTTGAAGAGTTTATGTTTTATAATATACATTAATTGATCACAGCTTGAATATAATTATGGATTTTTCTATGAAGGCGCGCGTACAAGTACCTTTAACATTTGTCCCCCTTCCGAAAAGAAAAAGACACAAATGAAACTGCGATATGATATCTAAGGTCCTGTAAATTGTTTTACGACATGTTTGGGTTCATTATGAAACAGACATAACTTGATGCGCCTATTGAATACTGTAATAGAACCTACACCGCTCATCAAACTTGTGCGGAACACTCAAACGGTGTCTTATACAAGAAACGTACCATATTAAATCACTTTTTTTCTTTTCTGCAGATACCGGTCACTTAGCAGGTCTGTACATATGTCCACCTTCTTAACAGATTTAATCTGTATCCAAATGCCTTTGCACTACCTGTGTGGCAGCCTCCCCGTGGAATGATGGAACCACTTTTAGGGAGTCCTTCACTACCAAGCATGGACAGATGCTTCCAGCTTATTAGTGACCGGAAAATGGCATCCTTGCAGGGTTTTTTGTCACGCCACACAACAGCTGATAACGACTGGGCTTGCGGTCAAGCCATACTAATGCTCGACCAAACGTCTGACTGGTCGTACGACGTGCCAAAAGACGGCCGAACCCGATCAGACGTCTGCCAATCACGACCTCACGTGAATGCAAACGACGCAGTGATTGACCGACGCCTCATCGGGTTCAGCCATCTTTCTGATACGCTGTTTAGTTGTTCGTTCGGATAATTTTGTTACTTCTATTTCCGTTTATTTTTCAGCCCAGCGTTCTATCTGCAACATTTCGCCGCGTATTTTGAACGTCACCTGACTCCCTACTTTCCCACATAGCAAGATGGGGGCATGTAACTTGTAACTGTTCACGTAACTGTCCCATTTTGTTTTGTGTCGTACTATAAACGTAAACCATTATTACTTATGAATTAAATCGGAGAATATGTCTACCTTATTGCGATTTCGTGCATTGGTACCCGTTGGAGCAAGCAAGCTATAAAATGTGCGTCTCAATGGATAAACTATAAATGGTCATCCGCATTACAGATTGCTTTCTAACTGAATTTCACTAACTGCGCCTGTTTGCAATCATATCAACTGCGCAGCGCTTTCATATATAGTTTCCTTTATTTTCCTTTACGGTACTCTCTTAGCAGAAAATATCTTCCGACTCCTGTCACTGCGGTAGGAATCAGTAAAAAGGAGGAACTCACCAAAGCCGTAAAGCTGTCAAAAGGATTAGCGCTTTGCATCAATACACAAAAAGACGACACCGTTATAAAGCGATAAAAAAAAGGGAAGGGGAAGCATTCCGAACAGCGTCCATATACCATCTCTGTCAATTTCGACCGTTCCGGACACGAGGCAGAAAGCGATCAAGAAAGAAAAAGAAAATTGAAGCAACTCAAACCCGCCGACGAAGGACCGATTGTGCTCAGGTTATTGTTCGCCGTCTCGGAGGGGTAGTATAGACACGGACCTTCCGGTGCCAAAGAGATGAGGAAATGGCCATCAGCGCTGTACCAGTGTGCCTAGATTTCAGAGTGTCGCCAACTGCTTGATCAGTGTCACGTGGTTATCGGGCCGTGTTAATCGTCAAAGTGTCAACCCTCTGTAAGCGTCCCAGCCTGTCTCCCCGCTTTTCTCCTTGTCTCTAAACAACGCGACGCACGCGCACTTGCTACCAATTCGCGCAGGGAGCGTGCGCAATTAGTGTGCACCAACGTTCCCCATGGTTTGAGTTGCACCCTCTCTTAAAATCGGGGCTCTCTACGCTGTACACACGTGGGAGAGCCCTGGGACAGTTCGAAGGAGGAGGTAGGAGACTTCGACGGAATGCGGCTATGACTTATATCGATTGAGAAAAAAGAAGAAAATGGTGTTACAGAGAAAATCCAAATGAGAAGATAAAGTACAATGAGATTGATTTCTGGAGCGGAAGAGTGCTGGGTTTTAGTGTTTGTTGGATTTTGCTATTAAGTACTTCCAGCGGAAGTTGATGATTTCGCGAACTAGTAACCGGCTCCTCATATTGGATTATGTGTCCAATATTTGTTTTGTGTCTTTGAGCTCGAGGTGTCCTATTTGTGTCCAGACTTGTCAGATATATCAGAGTGACGGCTCCCGTAAGGGTGCGAGAAAGTTTCCGCAGTGCGCAGTTTGGGATTAAAGGAACAAAATAACCGTTTACGCCTATCAGTTTGTTAAAGATCAAATAATAAACAATAATATTGGAAGGGCGCTGGACCAATTGGAGGCTATTTCTTTTCACAGTGTGTTAGTTGTAGTTTTGCTATTGAGAAAGTATTGCATCTGTGTTAATTAACAATATTGGTGATATTGAATTACCGGAAGCCCAGACAAAAAAGATTTGAAATAAAATCATGATTTCTCAGGTGCTAACAGAAATATAAATATAGTTAAAAAAATTATTCAGCATCACTTTCTATCGACATCGGTTAGTTGGGCGAAAACCTATACCTATGACAAACATACCTGAACGATCTATAATTCATCAGCTCAATTTAGTTGGTAACAAAATCGATGTTTCATAGAATTAATGAAGCAAAATGTGTCTTCATTTGAAAATGAGGTGCTTACCCAATACAATAACTGGGCGACTGAGCGTGGCAATCCAGCAGACATGAGAGACGACTGTGCATCGTGAAGCGCCACATTCTCAAACACAAATATCGCGCACTTACCTTCTAAATTGTGATCTAGAAAGCTCAGGTGTTCTTTAGTTTACTTTCGTAAGTTAAACAAGGGAAATCTACATCCAACCTGAACACATTCAAGTCGTGAACATGCATCAAAACGCGCAATACCCAAAGCCCCTCTAATGGCCTAAGTACTTAATAAAGCTTATAGTTACCCTCTGCATTTCCACAAACACATCAAAATATAGGATGGGCCATTCAACACACTTCTAACGCAAACTACGTTACTACCGTAAAGAAACTAGAGTCGCAAAAAAAAGAAAATATTGCAAATGAAAGGCCAGGAGAAAGTTAAACAACAAAATAAGCTAGAGTCAAGGATCAATCAAAGTAACTATACTGTGCCAAAACACGTATGCGATAGCTAAGAGCACGTTATGCTACATCGACATGTTTAGAGGCAGGGCACGCAATGGCATACTCCATCAGGTCCGCTAATGTCCCTTCTACTTCCTTCCTTTCCGAAATTGTGAGAGGTCAGTGACCACTCGGCCTCTTTGACCAGGGGTCATTAGGAGCAAGAGCCCTGTCAAACAAAAGGGGAGAAACACATACATGCATCCACGCGTATATTGACTGGTGCATAGCCGTGAACCCTTCGCTTTTCTTGCCGGAAGTTTAGCTTTATTTACTACGTCACCCTATGCAACTGAAGTTACAAAGTAATACGTTGGTATTAACTAATGGGGTCATAACAGGATGGCCTTATACTGACTAACTTATGCTCAGAAAGAAGTCTTCTATGTTCAGACTCTATGTATAAAACTCGTAGCGAGAAAAGCAAAAGAACAGGCAAGCTGGTGAACTAGCTGTCTAAGAAGTTGTCTGTGGTTGATCGTTTTCTTCTTCTTTTTCCAGTCTCGGGTTGTAAATATGGTCTTAATAAGCGTTTTTCGCCAGCAGTTGTTTAGGAATTTATTAATTAATATGCATATATGAATCAGACTGTAGCAGAAAATCACCGACTTCTTATTGCAGTTGTCAAGTGTACTAAATACATTCTATTCCGCAACAAAATCTGTCATAATTTTGTTGCAGTTTTTGCTACAAAAATTGTAAAATTGTGAAATCGTAATTTTTTTTTTACCCGACACTAGCTACCGTGGTTATTGGTACAAACAATGTCTGTGTGTTCTATTGTATTTTTGAGGAAAAAAAGGATTCAATTTGAATCTGAATCTGAATACAGAAAGTGTCTGACGTCTGTCCTAAACCACAATCGTCTTGATAAAAATACGTTTGGTTTCTATCTGCCAAAATTACAGGAGGATGCTTAAGCTTCGCATTTAAGAGTGGAACGTGATAGCTAAATATAAATCTACGCTCGTTTCCAGGCCGTCCAAGCATGTCTGCGTGGCCTAGTGGGCAGTGTGCACTCTGTGAGAAATACACCCTTTAGGTGAGGACACTGGCGCGAGGAACGATGACGCACGGTCGACCAGATAAAGTCCTCTCACGAGCGCATGCATGCGTGCGGCCAAGAGCCCGCGGTGAACTAGCGTCGCTCGCTGGCGAAACGACGCAACTGCGAACAAGATAAATAAAATATCTCGTTGCCATGGCATCTCTCGTGCACCCGTCGCACACACTTGAGCAAGGAGCTCGTGCTCGTCTGATGCCAGGGCAACGAGATATTTTAATGTTTTTTTTTTCACAGTTGCGTCGTTTCGCCAGCGAGCGACGCTAGTTCGCCACGGGCTGCTGGGCGCGCGCCTGCGCTCGTGAGAGGACTCTATCTGGTCGCTCCGCGTCGCGCAGAATCCTCACCGAAAGGGTATATCTTAAATCGCGCTAGCGTATCTCGCTAGCAACCGAAGGCTCGCAAGTTCGATCCCGCCCCAGCCTAAAATTCTTCAAAATATTTTTTTAGTCAAATAAATTACTTATGGACAAATCAGGATTGTCCCTTCCCACCAACGCCGGCGCCGGCGCCCACGCTGACGCCGGCTTTTCTGCGCAACGAGCACCTTAAAGCTATCGCTTTAATACATCAGAACTCGGACGCTAATCTACATTTATCGGATTTCTCTTGACCCGAACGTGACCCGCGTCGTATTAAACTCGGAAGTTTATAGTTAAGCATTGCTTCATTCTCTTTCCAAACAATTATTACGAATTTCTCAATATTTTGTTATCTCCGCAGTATTGTGTCTTTGTTCTGGCCATATTCTACGCTCTTCTCCTTTTCAAGACAGGCCTCGCTCTCATTAAAACGCTTAAAGGACTGAGCCTTTCAGCTGCCGGTGCCCGAAAGACAAAAGCTTCTTTAATCGGCCGTCCGTAAAATGCGCTTTACAATTACCAAGCAAAATGTAGTCGCCAAGGCTTAGAAATAAACAAGCTGAAGCGAACTTCTGACAACATGTTGAATGTCGAAAGACGTGTCCTTGTGAAAGGCGAGGGTCCGCTTTTCAGTCGTATGAGCAGGTGTACTTGAGAGAGACAAATGTTGTTTACCCACTCGAAGTGGAACAACGATGACGGAGTCCACAACAAAGTTTCCCCTGGGAACTTTCTTGTGGACTCCAAAAAATATTATTTTCGTAGTAATTTCGTTTTAATGTACGTGTCCCTTCATAAAAAAAATAACATTCATTGCAGTGTCCCTCTAAAAGAGGCGAACCCTCCTGAACCCGTCCATGTCGACGATATTCTGTTTCTTCGAACAGCAGCCTCATCAAGTGAAACGTTGCGTGTGTATGCGTTTTCTCTTTCTCGACAGTTGGCACTGAGTTGTTTTTAAGTATATTGTCCCTAGCATGCAGTTGAGGGTTAGTGTTTAAAACTGAAACCGATAGGAGGTGTTGACATTATTGAATATTGTGATATTTTCCCAGTGGTGTACTCGCGCCTTACTACATACACTCAAGTACTTCGCTTCGGTGATTGAGCGCCTTTCCATTCCCACTTTCTTTTTGTATTGTTTGGCCTAACTAAAATGACACAATGCTATTAGTCTGTCCTTTGTTAATTTTTATGTTTATAAAATAGGTGCCTGCTTTAAGTGGGTTTTACAAAGCAATAAAGAAAAATAAATCTTAAAATTTCCTTCCTTTTGAGTGCATCATCTGGATAGAGTGTCAATGGCACGGACACCCAAGACTATCTCATAACTGCGATCATATTTCCAGCGATGCGAAGTGTCTCTTTAGTCTGGAAGGATGACCGCTTATTTTATGAATACGATAAAACAGAATACGATCAAAGAACTTTCACCATATTCTGACGTGAAGAGTTCGTTGTACAAAGATAAACAGACGTCTTATAGGATACAATCCCGTTGCTTTCTTAATATTTATTCATTCTTGATTTCATGATGCTAAATGAATGCGCAGATTGAGAGTGAGATGCTGTTCCGAATTTTTTCGGATGTGGTTTGGATGCGAACACAAAATCTGCCGATACGGATGGGATGCGGATACAATTATTTAAGAACATTGCGGATGCGGTTCGGAAGCGGATACGAAGTCTGCGGATGCGGATCGAATGCGGATGATCGAACCGTTATTCGAACAGGGCTCTACTCATCAGCACAAACCAGTTTATTCTCACATCGATGAATTATGGAAGCACACTTTGTAACTCAAGAATATGCACAAAGGTTTTCTCGACACAGCCAATGCGTACTAAACTGTAGTACTCTGTAAGCGTGTGCGAAACTGACCGCATGCCTTCGATGACCATGTCAAACACTTTCGAGGTACAACATTGAAGTGCGAAAGATGTTTTCGCCTCTACTGACATTCCCTGAAAATACATAAGAAAGTTTCATTCATATGTGCCAGTATATTTAGAATACTAGACATCTAAGAAAGAGCTAGCCCTATACGTATACGTACCTGAACATAGTGTTTAAGTTCTCGGAATATTTTTTTCGCGACTGTTTTGAGCGCTTCGGGTAAAAACTTTAATGATATTTGTTCGCACTAACTTTTCCTTGCGTCAAGTAGTATTGAAAAAAAACATTAACGATAATGAGTTCAAAAATAAAAGATTCATAATATTGAGTAGTTCATCAACTTCGAAATAAGTGCAGAATACAGGAAGGAAACTAAATACAGCATCTTTTTACACTTGTTGGTTTTTAAGGTAAGTAATGACTAAAGCATATTAGGTTTCTTGGATAGCCGTAATGGCTCTCACGCGACGGTAATGCAGTAACAGCTTCGTCGAGCGTATGTGCCAGTTGCATTATCTAAGCTGAAGGACCCCATAAAAAAATAGACAGCATTAGCTACACTGAGGAAGTAACCATTAATTTGTATTCGTATCCTCTCTGCTCTTAAAAACAAACACTCAACCTAGGAAAACTTTTTGTTACTTCGTTAGGACGAGCTTGTTTTAAAATAAATGTTCGACCAAAAAAAAACTTTTTTTGCCCAATGTTTATGTTACAATATGAAATTTTCAATTTGCGGGTGGAACCGAAATTGTACCCTGTCGGGTGATGATGATAGCGTTTGTACACAACTAGTGTGCGCTCTCAGGTCTAGCGATCTCGGAGCGCACACTAGTTAGGTACAAACGCTATGATCACCATCCCGCAAGGGTACAATTTCGGTTTCTCTGCCAAATGAAAAAAAAAACTCGTACCGGATCATAAATGTTTTTGCAAATTACAATTTTGCACATTTATTTTTACACATGCCTGTTTTAAGCAGGCAGAAAAAGAAATTTCCTTTAAGACAAGTTGAGATACCTCTAATCAACACTCCTTAGTAATCGTCATCTGTGAATAATATATTAAAGCGGAATGTCCCAAAAACTGATGTAATACTTAAGAACCGTCGTCAAAACTCTCTACAGAGCTTTTTCAAGAACAAGTTAATTTTTCTATACGCAACAAAGTCTCTCGCACCTATAAAACATGTAACAACACGCAGTTGCTTAGATATCACCCAGAAACAGTGCATTTACTTTTCTCTGCAATATAAGTTTATTTAGCTATTTTTTTCCACGTGTTTTATACTGAAGCTCTCTCGGTTTCTGGTATGTTGGCGCACAACTCCTACTGAAATGGTGGGTACCGTCCATTTCAACGCTTCACACGTATAATTTGTTTGTTTGTTTTACAATGAGTAAGATATTTGCCACTTTTTACTTCTATGTATATCTTCCTCACTTCGGGAGCATTTAGCTAAATTTGCAGACTTTTTTGGCCCAAATTAATTGATATTTAAGCAATCGCTGTAGTATCTAAAATCTCCGAATGTTAAATACCTTTGCCTTTGCCATTGGAGGAGTCACCACAGGCTTACCTGAAAAAATAACAAATACGGGGACAGTTAGTAGTGCTTTCAAGACACATATGGGTATGAAAAGTTCATAGAATTCTAAATACAACAAACCAGAACACAGAAAAATTTGTCAAGTCGGAAGAATTCGCAAATAATTATTCCCATGCTCTCATTTTGAATAGGACAGTTTCATTGTAAAAACACAAGTGGGTATGAGAACAATTACAGTGCAATCCACTCATAACGATAATAAGAAAACCCGAAAATTCAATCGTTATAAACCTATGATCGTGGTATCTCGACTAGACTCTGACCGTTTCTAGTCTAAAAACTGTAGAAACGGATCGTTACAAGCAGGACATCGTTATATGTAGTATCGTTATAAGTGGATTGCATTGTATGTGCATTTCAAAGATTGGCCCGGATGGTTAATACTAAAGCAAAGTTCTCACCTTCCAATGTGGTACGCGTGCTAGTTACTGTTGTTAGCAGCCCAATGTGTTCAACAAAAAGTGGATATTAAAAGAGCAGGTGCAGGAAACTGACTGCCAAACTCGACTCCTACTTTGTGATACTTTCTTTTTTTTTTTTGCTCCGCAGAATTAGTAAGACGATCAGGACTTGCCGCGTTTGCTAAGGTATTGGTGGCCGATGCTTCCTTTCTTGTTACCCGATAAAAACGTTATTCATTGTACATTTTTGCTGTTTGCCTTTTTTTTTTGCCCAGCATCAAAATAAGCATAAGCTTTCTTTATTCTTTTTTGACGAAGAACACGTATATCGAATTTTAGTTTCTGTTCGTACTTTCATTGAAGTATTTTGTGGAACTCTGAGGTCGCCCCTGAAGTACCCCCGTGGAAAATATGAGCTAAAACACCCGATCCTGTATTTTTGTTTTTCTGTGGCTGTGGTCCCCACGAGCATTATTATCTCTCATTGTGTCACAAAAGGCACGTATGCGACACCCAACCTGAAATTTCAAGTATAGATGGAACCAGAGCTGTCTCCTAAACTGGCAGGTACGCCAAAAATATTGACATTCAATTGTGTTGCTACGTGAAACGATCTTGGTTAAGCGCTAGTGGTGCTAAACCACTGTCACTAGACCAAGGGTTTAGTGGAATTAAAATTAGAGTTAGTTAGGGTTAGTTAGAGTAAGTTAGAGTTAGATTTAGAGTTAGGCTTAGTTAGAGTTTCAGTTAGAGTTACAGAGTTACGAGTTAGAGTTAGAGTTAGAGTTAGAGTTAGAGGCAGTTAGAGTTTGTTAAAGCTAGAATTAGTTAAAGTTAGTAGAGTTAGAGTTAGAGTTAGTTGCGGTTAGTGTTAGGGTTAGTGGAGTTAGTGGTGCTAACTGCACTAACTCGCGGTTTTGCTTGTTGTGGTTTTACTTAATCCGGAAACCTATCCTAAAAACGCTTCACGAATAAAGCATAGATAAGTGTTTCAGCTCACATTGTCTGTAATAGAACGTTGCGGAGATGTCCAGTGGTGGCGGCACTGCATGCCTGCGTTTTTTATGCATTTCATAATGTTCTGGCCGGGGAAAAAGCTTTCAGACAGAGTGCGTCTATTCATTTTTACTACATTATTGCGTTTCCTTCGATCTATAGAACTGCATAAAAAAAGACCATAATCTTACGCTACCGTACACCGCCCACCATCTCTACCTCATCCTCCGTGAATGTCCTCATGAGGTTGTAGTCTGTTCTTGATATCCTCTATTTACCGATATTCTTCTTTCATAACACTAGTAACGACTATGCCCTGCCCTTGGCTTTAACAATGCATGACCTTAAAGCACGCAAGCCCCACCTATCTTCTGCCGAGACTGAATATAACCTCTTTCCTGTACCAGCCTCTTTCTTTGACAAAGGAAAAATAATCGCTGGAACTATCGCAACAAAAATCTGGGGAACTTCGAGAGAAAAAACAGAAAAAGGAATAAAATGAAAAGCCCTGAAATCGGCATTCAGCGTCGAAAGAGAAGTATGGCCTGCCAAGCGCACAATGCGGTCGCAGGTAATCGATAGCTTTTGGGTAGGAGCAAAAAGGGACAAGGCGATTTCCTTATCTTCGTTTTTTCACAGTCATTTTTTCGCACGTTCCCAGACGCCATGAGCGGGCAATGCAACCCCACAAACAGTGGCTGCGCTGTTTCTCTTCTTTTTTTTTCAAACCAGGTTTTTTTAGTTTACCATGTAACGGAAATTTTATGGCACAGTTTTAAGAATAAAATCACCAAAAGCGAGCGTGTGGGTGACGTCAGTTCGCAAAGAGGGTGTCCATTGACCGCTTCGTGCGGCAGGAAAGGGTCATGACGCATGAACTCGAAGATGGCTTTTGAGGACAAGCTTCCTCTAACTATCTCAAAGAATCTTCTTCCTGCGTACATAAAACAAAATTACGAAAAAGAAGCGGTCGTTGAAGTGGCCAGTGGCGCTTGAGAGTTCGCATTCCCTATCGACCCTCAATGGCTATTGAGAGAACTCACAAAACTGCAAAGACAAAGATAAAAAAAAGAAGCTCTGGAATGCAATGAACGAACGATGAGAATGGCCGCTCTTTTACTTTGTCTGTGTGTGTGTCTCTTTTCTCACGATCTACAACTTCCTGCAAATTCAGAGCGGCGTCAGCGTGTCTGAATGGCTTCATTTACTTTTTATATTTTACTGGTTGGTCTAAACTCTTGGGTTTTGTGTTTCTGCCAGCCGCCTCCCCTACGTGAAACGAAACAACAAAAAAGTCCTGCACAAACCTTTTTTTTTTTTTTTAAACACGTACTCTACACGGAGTTTCCCGAGCGCTGATCGGGAGTAAATTAATAATTCAAATAAGATAATAAACTGAGTGCAATGATACTTTTTAAAAAGGTGTAATTAGTGGCACGTTTATCATGCTGAATTTTCGTTGGGTGTAGGCTTCTGGGGAAAAAATATCAAGAAAATATTTTTCTATGAGCGGAAGGAAAAAAGCCATACCGTCGGGTTGGCACTGCTACATTCACATATGGTACCACTTAAAACAAAGACTTAAAATATTCTTTGAGCTGAACACTCTAAAGCAGATCCAGCAAATCCGAGAGTGTGTGGTATATTTGAAGCGGCAGCCAGACGGTTTGTTTCTTTTTTCTCCCGTTGTATAGAAAATACCAAGTTCCTGTTTCCTTGAATTTTTCTTTCAAAAATCCCACACTCACGAAATTTGAGTGTAATACATGCACTACCTAAGTTCATATTTGTGAAAAGTTTCATTACACTTCATTCATTGGCTTATTTATACGATTTTTATTATCAAATAGCGCTCGAGAACACCCTGTAGAACGATGTACCGATATTAATTTATTAGAGTGTCAGAATTTGGTAGAGTTACTTAAGAGCTTCTTTCTGTGTGTATAGACATCCTTCTTTTTGTTGTCTAACGCCGCCACGACGGCCATTCGTTCGTTTGCGTCACGTGATGCAAAATGGTAGCATCTACTCGCTCGGGGAGGCGCCATTCTCTTTCTGAGCATAGCTTTAGATGAGACTGTTGGCGATTGGCGTGATAATTAAACTCCAATCTTCTCGTTGAGCAGTCGACCTCACGGGGGACGCAGGACCTACCAGTAATGAGTATTAATAGCTGGCATCCCTCATCGTATTCGCAATATTACGGCCTCAGTAATCTCGATCTCCTGCTCCTCCCCCCCCCCTTCCAGGCTTGTGCCCCTAGGAATTCCACGGGGTTTCTGCCACGATACGGCCCTAGGAACAAACAATACCCACGTAAAAAGTAGTAGCCAGATCCGCACTTGCTATCTAGCTTTTTCACCAGGCGAAAACTTCGTTAAAGTGAATATCCCTCAAATACGCGTCAACAGAACCTGAGGTGAGGAAAATTTTTTTATTTTTTTTAATGTATACCACAGAGCTCCAGACCTGCATAAACGTTTTATTTATGTATTTGTCAAGCATAACGCGTGTGGTTCGGAACGTTTACGTATAAAACAAACTGCGCAACAATCCGCTGTAAAAAAAATGAACATGTGTTACAGTTTAGTTCAGTCACATATACAGTCCCTGACAACTGAATAACTTCAGGACGCGACGAGTTCCGCACCACACATTTTGTAATAATCAGTCAATAAGAGCATAAACATGATAAGACACACTAGGTTTTTTTTTAATTGTCACTGAATAATGTCGCGGATGAAAACGAATTGACATTATGAATAAAGAACTGAAAATGAAGGTTTAATCGGCGAATTCGTGCCAGAAACAAAAGAAGGGAAAACACACATCGAGAAAGCAGCAGCGAGAGACGACGGCGGTAGCATCGAGCGACGTTGAGTCGGCGTGACAGTTGGCTATCGCGGGAGTGAAGCAGTGAATGAATAGGCAATACCGCGCTCGGCTCCTTTTCTACTGTTCGACCTAGAATGCTCAAGAAAGAGCTAGGGCGAGGAAAAGAAAGTCTGGGGAGGAGGAAGCAGGTGGATTGCTGGAGGGAAGAGGAAGAAACATCCCCCTTGCTCCACAATCCGCCTGCTTCCTCCTCCCCAGCCTTCCTTTCCCTCGCTCTGAACTCTTAACCTGTCACCGACTGCAGGCCCCTCCCCCTCCCCAAGGTCATTCTTGCCTCCTTGTTTCTTACACTCTGGGTAAGAATAAACACGGAACTTGAACATGCGCTGAGAAGTGTTTCTTCCCGATCATGCGCGCGGCATTACTCTCCTCTTTAAAAGTTCATCGCCCCGATGCAACCTTAAATAAATGAACACAGAGCTACAGCAAATAACAGCAAACAGTGAACCGCGGGGTCGTCTGAGCAATAAATAGTCATTAGCTCTATCGACCATAGTACGGCTTGAGACGCACGACGTGCACCACCTCCGGTGGCAGCTGGCGGCGTCCTGACGACCGTGTTCCGTCTGGAAGCACCTCGTAGTTCAGGCCTCCGAGGCGACGGAGTACCTTGTACGGTCGGAAGTAGCACTTCAAGAGCTTCTCGGTGAGGGAGCGGCGTCGAATTGGTGTCCACACCCACACTCTGTCTCCCGGTTGGAAATGAACGTCACGTTGGAGGAGCTTATACCGGCAAGCGTCGACACGTTGTTGGCATTGAATCCGCTGGCGTGCTAGCTGGCGAGCCTAATCTGCTCGCTGACTGATCACATGGGCGTCAACACTCCCGTCGTCAACTGGCTCATGCGGCAGCATCGAGTCAGCATCGTCGTCACTTTTCTACCATACGGCAGCTAAAATGGCTTCACTCCGGTGGTTTCTTGAACTCCCGTATTAAAAGCAAACGTGACGTACGGCAACACCTCGTCCCACGTGTTGTGCTCCACGTCGACGTATGTGGAAATCATGTCTGCGATCGTCTTATTGAGCCGCTCCGTGAGCCCGTTTGTTTGCGGGTGGTACGCTGTGGTTCGTTGATGGCTGGTTTGGCTGAGCCGAAAGACCCTCCGAGTCGGCTGAGCCGCCAAATGCTACCCCTTGGTCCGTAATCAGTACTTGTGCGGCGCCGTGACGGAGAAAGATGGACAATGAAAAACTTGATGACTTCCGGAGCTGTTCCAAACGGGAAAGCTTTTGTCTCCGCATATCGGGTGAGGTAGTCCATCGCGACGACTATCGACCGATTTCCTGCGTCGACTCGGGGAATGGCCCGAGTAGATCCATTCCGGTCTGTTGGAGCGGGATGGCCGGCGATGCGATCGGTTGCAACAGTGCTGCGGGTTTCGTAGGTGGTTTCTTGCGTCGTTGGCATTCATGGCACGACATTGTGTACTTGTGGACGGCCTTCGGGAGTTAGGGCCAGTAGCACTTTTCAAGGATACGTGCCAGTGTCATGTTGTAGCCAAGATACCCTGCCGTCGGGTCGTTGTGGCAGGAGTCGAAGATCTCCTGTCGAAGACCGGTGGGGATTATCAGGAGCTACGTCGAATTGTTGTCGCCTAAGTCCTTTTTGTAAGCACGCCTTGTCGGACGGCGAAGCTTGCCAGGGTTCATGAGAAGACAGGGGAAGCTTTACTTCCTCCTCCTTCCAGATGGCCGATCAGTGCGCGCAGCTCAGGGTCAGCGCGTCGGAGTGTTGCCATATCGTCGACGTTGACTGCGCCGAGAGATCTGCCATCGTCGTCGTCTTCATCGCTGGCGGGAGCTGACTGGACGGGGTCCCTTGACGGACAGTCCGCGTCCACGTGCTCGTGGCCAGACTTGTACAGCACGTACATGTATAATTCTTGTAGTCGTAGGCTCCACCGGGCAAGGCGTCCTGACTTATCCTTCAGGATCACTAGCCAGCAGAGCGAGTGGTGGTCTGTGACCACACTGAACGGACTTACCTACAAATAGGGACAAAATTTGGTTATCGCCCAAACGAGCGCAAGACATTCCTTCTTCGTCGTGGAGTAATTGCTATCTGCCTTGGCGAGCGTCCGACCTGCATGGGCGATCGCTCGTTCTGTGCTTTCTTTTGTTTGTACCAGCACCGCGCAAAGTGCCGTATTACTGGCGTCCGTGTGAACTTCAGTCTCGGCATATATACTGGTCGAAATGACCGAGGATCGGAGGTGTATGGAGTCTCTCTTTCAGCTCATCGAATGCACGCTGTCGCTCTTCTGCCCAGTGAAACATTACGATGTTTTTTGCTAGGTAGGTGTGCGGCGCAGAAATCAGCGAAATCTCAAACGATACGCCTGTAGTAGGCGCACAGTCCGAGAAATCTCATCACCCCCTTGTTGCCTCGCGGGGGTGAAAATTCGGCCAGTGCGCGTGTCTTCTCGGGGTCAGGGCGAGCACCTTAGTTTCTCACCACGTGGCCTAGGAACTTTAGTTCGGCCTAAGCGAACCGACATCTCGAAGGCTTGAGTGTCAGTCCCGCGGTCTTGATTGCTTGGAACACGGCGCGGAGTCGTCGTCAGTGGACGTCGAAGTCGCTTGAAACTTCCGCGACGTCATCGAGCTAGGCGAGACAGCTCTGCCATTTGAGACCTGCCAGCACAGTGTCCATGACACACTGGAAAGTGGCTGGTGCCATACGAAGTCTGAAAGGCATCACCTTAAACTCGTACAGTCCGTCGGGTGTAGCGAAGGCCGTCTTCTCATGGCCCCGCTTGTCGACTTCGATCTGTCAGTAGCCAGTCTTCAGGTCCATCGATGAAAAGCAACGGGTGTGGCGTAGTTGATCGAGCGTATCGTCGATGCGTGGAAGCGGATAAACGTCTTTCTTTGTTACAGTATTCAGCCTTCGATAGTGCACGAAGAATCTCACCCTTCCGTCTTTCCTCTTCACGAGAACGACATGTGAGGACCAGGGACTGTTTGAAGGCTGGATGATGTCGTCCTCGAGCATCTCTTGAACTTGTTCTCGGAGGACTTCCCGTTCTTCCACGGAGACACGGTACGGCAACTGATGAAAAGGGAGAGCATGTTCATCCGTAACATTAAGATGCTGGCAGTCGTCGCCTGGCGCATCCTTAATGACCTGGCGAAACATTCGCCGTACTTGGTGAGAAAAGCAGTCAGCTGTCGTCGTTCTGGGACTGGAAGGGTCGGGTCGATGTCAAGCTCCGAAGGCGGCGTCCTCTTGCGCCGCAATGAGTAGGGGGCTTCTGAGATGAAGGCGATCACGGCTGAGTCTGGACGTTTCTCGACGTGGCCCACGGCTGTGCCCTTTGTCAGGTGCTGTGACTCCTTTCGGAAGTTCATCAGAAGAGCCATGGTGCGACCGTCCTTGAGACCCGTTACGCCTCTGAAAATGCCGATTCTTCTTCCGATGAGCAGTTGAACGTTTCCTTCCAACGGAGCTTCACCGGACATAACTGTTGCGATCCCGATCGACACAAAGACGCTCGGCAGCGGCGGCAAGTTCACGTCGTCGGCAAGGACTGGTACCGCGGCTGAAGTCCCATTGTGATCTTCCGACGTACGGATAGGTTTCCGCAGCGGCAATATGTTCGCTCCTAGGTCGATGACGGCACCGTATTCCCAGAGAAAGTGCACTCCAAGATTGAAGTCTCTCGAACACTTCTTGAGGACAACGAATTTCACTGGATAGGTCCAACCCCTGGATGTCCACGCGTGCAGTACACCTTCCCACTGGTGTGATGAGATGTCCGCCGGCGTTTCGTATTTTCGGGCCATCCCATGGCGTCATCACTTTTCGAAGGTAGCGAGAGAGCTTCCCAATTAAAGCGAAATAGTCTGCTTCGCTGTCGATGAGTGTCGTCGCGTCGTGGCCGTCGATGGTAGCGTCGAGGTTATTCGATACCGTCGCAGGAGCGCCGTTCCGATACGTCGCGGCGCTAGTGTGGGAGTCCTCCGACGCTTTTGGGAAATGTTCGCTTCTACCATCTACGGCAACACCACCTTGAGGAGTTGCCGTCCTTACTTCTCCCGGCGAGGAGAGAGGCGACAGGCTATCCCGGCGAAACCGCCGGAAGGGACGTAGGGGTGGGGGTGAATGGTATCCTTGGCGGGGAGACAGCTGAGGAGATGTCGAACGGCGTAGGTAGTCCTCGATGTCCCGAGGTCGCTCCCCAAGGCGTGCTCAAGGGTCACTGGGCGCAAACCCTCGAGGGCCCAGCTGGCGGTAGGGGCATCGTCGGTAAACGTGGTCGGCTTCCCCGTATTGAGAGCAAAGCGAGCGTCGGTCGGCCGTTCGCCACACGTCGGTTTTTGTCGTCGAGGGTCGCTCTGGGCGGACGTACTGGAGTTGTTCTTGGCGTCAAGGGTACTGCTGCTTTGGATTGTCCCGTCGAGAGGGCACCTGGTATTGACGGGCAGCAGGTGGCGGTCGGCGGGCCACGGCGGCGTAGCTCAGCGTCGGCTCTTCTTGAGCCATTATGGTGACGGGAACGTCTGGTCGGAGCGTCCGATGAACTTCTTCGCGGACAGCTATGGCGATGGAGAGGAATGTCAGAGGATTGGCCGCAGACACCAACTTTCGGAGCTCCTCCCGGACGACGTGGCGGATAACTTCACGGTCGTCCCGGGTACTGGCGCCGATGTCGTCACTAAGCAGCGTGGAGGCAGCGACGCCTGGATGTCGTTGGTAGTAGGATGCGCGTGCTTGGAGGGCGCGCTCTATGCTGGTTGCCTCCGTGACAGACGCTTCGATTGTTGCCGGGGGTGGCGGACGAGGCTTCCAAAGATGTCCCCTCTCCCCCGGGGCATTAGGACCCGCAGCTTCTTGTCTGTGGCTTGTGGGTCGGCACGGGCGCTCAGGCGCAGGACATTTTCAACGAAGTCGGTGACGCTTTCGTTCGGGCCTTGCGTCCTTGTTCGAAGGAGGTCATCGGCTCTCTCCCGTCGGTGCTGACTGGCGAACGTCCGTCGACGCTCTGCTTTCAGCTGGTCCCATGACGTAATCGAAGTTTCATGATTCTCGAACCAGTTTCGCGCCGTTCCTTCGAGAGCAAAATAGACGTTCTGAAGGCTCTGTTCAGGCGTCCACCCATTGTGCCGGGCCACTCGCTCGTACTCGTTGATCCAGTCCCCGATGTCTTCGTAGACGTCGCCGTGGAAGGAAGCAGGCGTCCGGGGTGCGACGGGCATAATGACGATAGAGGCCGTGGTCGAAACCGGTGGCGTCAATGTCTCGTTATTTTTGGCTTGGAATCAGGTACCCCACACTTCCACCAGAAAGAGCTAGGGCGAGACTGACTAGAGCAAGATGATTCCTGCCTCCTTATCTCTTATACTCGGGTTAAGAACAAACATGAAACTTCTAAATGCACGGAGAAGCGTTTCTTCTCTGTCGTACACTCAATATAACGCTAATTTTAATCTTGGATTTGTTATTGCATACAATGGGAGATGCACGTGGTGCATTTTAACTAAGTTTGTCATAATGCATGTGTTGTAAGGTTGAAACGTCCTTATCAAAGGTAAAGAAGGAGCCAAAGTAGATTTCCTAAACAAGACTAAGTCGGTGTTTTTGTAAATATTTATTTACCCACGGGGACCGTTTGGACGCTAAGTTTCTTAGCGTGATTTCCGCTTTGAAGCGGATGACACTCTCGCTATCACTTGAACTTGTTTTCAAATTAATCTTGCAAGTCCCTTGCATAAGCACCTCCAGGTTTCGCATATTGGTTTCACGAAAATGATGCTATCTTGTATGCCACCACACCCGAATAAGAAAGGGCACGTTACGTTAGCACCCTCTCAAATCACAATCGTAAAATGATACAGCCAACACTGCCACTTATCTTCAATATTCTTATCTTAATATCCCGTATAACAGTAGTGGCATATGAGCATGCAGTTAAAACCGTATCGTTCTCACATTCGCGTCGTCATTTGGTGGTTCGTGTGCACGTAATGCTGGTTGAATTCATGTAACACCGGCATTGAAAAAAAAACGCTTAGGGTTATCTTCTTCTTGCCTTTGTCATGATATTAATTTTTTTATTTCATGACCTTTCAAAACGTTGTCCCGAACTGCACTGTTCAGTTCACCAGTAGAATGATAAAAATAAAAAATCGAACGCAAACGAAAAACTTTACGCCCCAGATGGCGCTTAGGCGGAGACGGTAATGTCTCTTCTCGACCGAAGAGAAATATTTCACTGATCTTTTTAAACTATTTTATTCTCACATCTGCGTCGCGATTGAGGTTTGTAATGACGGTCTTCAAACCAAAAACAAACAAAAAACGTCGGCGATTACCGCTTTCACGTTATCAACGGCTGACTAAATACTGACAAATTTTCGAAAGCTCAATTCAGAATAAACGAAAACAGCAAAGAGAAGACTAGATTTTTTTTTGTGTTGTCACTGCAGTAAATGGCTGCATTTGCCGGGCTCCCTTTGACCAATTACGCCGAGAGCAGTAGAAGAGAGATGCATAAGTTTCTTCGTACATACCCTTTTCTCTGCTTAACGCTGTTAGAGAATTAATTTTGTTAGCATAAGAGTGTATTCAAGTCGTGACTTTAAGCGAATCAATTCACCATACCCAGCGACACAGACATTCATGTACTTCGTTGCAAATATATATATATATATATTTAACGTGAGACATTTCTGATTTCTCCGGATTTTGTGAAGACGCATTTCCTGAAGCCGCAGTTCGTGAAGCCGTGGCCTGTGACGTCCCACAATGCAACCCGCGCAGTGTTGCATTATGGGACGTCACTGACCTACACACCAATTCTGTTTCCAAGCTAAATGTTGCAGGGAAATTGATATCATGTGACCTTTAAGGCAATTTAGTTTCTCCTGTAAATTTAGCAGGAAAATTAACGTCACGCGACCTACACACAAACCTAATTTCGCCGCTGAATTCAGCGGAGAAATACGACGTAACGTGACTTGATGTCACGGGATGCTAAAACGTATCACATATCCAAAACAATTGAGCAGCGATTTGCCAAACTATTTTATTTTAATTCGCGTACTTTTGCATGGGCACCAATGCTTGGCACGCGTTGGTGGGGTGGCTAGACTGCACTTCAAAGAGCAAGCCTCCGCGGAAATCAACGGGCGATAAAGCAGTTCCAGGCATTCTACCCTTGCACTTAAGAATTGTCAAGCTTGTGCAGCTAATTTATTTAAGTATTGGCTTAGTATTATCTACGTATCTGAAAACAAAAAGGTATATATATGTAAGCCGAAAGCTTCTCGCGTCGAAAAGAAAGACCACTATAAAATTATCATACCATGAATATTAAAAGCGTTTTCTCAAACACGCGATTAAAATGCGCGAACACTGCCAACACAAAATAGCCAAAATTTAAGCAGGTCCAACTTGCATGAAACACACAAAATATTAGTCATAAACAAGGGTCATATTAAGCAATATATGCAAAACCAGCAAATTTAGAAACCTAACTCTGAGAAATATGCCAGAAGCCCTTAATCCAACAGGGTAAAAACAGCGCATTGTCACAAAGGACAAGAAATAAGAAGTGCAGAGACACGGCGCTGACCACGAACTGAACGTTTATTTTCCAACAGACCAGAAAAGTAAACACAAAGGTGCGCAAGCAAAAAGACACAAAATAACACAACGAAAACACTCCTACCATGCCACATCACTTCAATACAAATCAGTCACAATTTTTGATAAAAAATACTCCCCCCCCCCCTCCCCGCCAGGTATAACAACGGTGCGCGAACATATCCGTCTTACCCTCTCGATAAAAAAAAAAGGTCTGATCGATATCTCTGGCAGTCTCTGTTTTAAAGGCATGAAGTGATTTATAACGCTATCCCTTAATGACCAAATTTTGTCCGTCCGTCCGGGCACTTCCTGCCAAATTTAGCGGCAAAATTTCGACCTTAGATACCAATCCAGTTTCCCCGCTAAATTTAGCTGGGGAAATCGACGTTACGTGACCTGACGTCATGTGACCTATACAACCACGCAGTTTCCTCTAAATTTAGCGACAAAATAAACGTCATGTGATAAGCCAATTCCCTCACCAATTCCCTATAATGCATTTCATGCATCCTAGGACTTTAAAGGTAAAGGTCGTTGTCGATTTTTTGTTACGCGCCAAGATCGTGAATCATTCAACGAAGGCACGCAGCCACTCCCTACTCTACTCTCGTCCTTCGTCAAGTTGCGCTTTTCCAAACCAATAAGATGATCAACCGACTTGCCCAACTTTCTGCCTTGTCAAACCCTAATTCTGAAGCAGATTAGCTTACTTGACAATATTTTAGCTACAGACGACAGTTGCGATCACACGAGTTCCCGAATTTTTCATCGGCACTTTTATTTTGATTGATTTCTGTTTCGAGCACATATTCCTCATCTTGCATGTAGTATATACAGTCTGACCCAACTGGGGCACTTGAGGGCGCAATCGTAATAGTATAAAGTGAGCGGGTGAAACAAAAAAGAAAAAAGAAGAAAGTTATTCTCATTTGACTTAAAAAAGAAAGCCAAAAATCCAGCCATCAGTCGAGCGTATATTGGGTGTGTACTTCGTTTCACCATAGGATGAAACGCAGCGGTCTCCACGAATCATCCTAGCCAATCAAACGCCGTGAACGTTTGACGTCACTGCCCTGTCCGCGTGTCGCAGCGTCCCTTGCGGAAGTCACGGGGCACTCACACGATATTGGATTGGCTTAAGATGGCTCCTAGCGTCCTCCGCGGTCCATTCTAAGGTGAAGCGGAGCGTAGCGCGGCGTAATCGATTTTCCACCTCGATCCGCTGGCGACAGCTTTCAGGGTACGTTAGCCCTTCACACGCGGAACTTTGTCCACTGACTCCGAAGCGAAGTGGCTCGGAGTCAGGGGGCAAAGTTCCGGGTCTAAAGGGCCTTTCTATTATTGTGCGTTGTCCTCTGGTACGAGACAAAATAAATATGTTATATTTAGCTGCACTCTAGACCGCCACTTTTTTTTTTAAATATTTTTACAGCTTTTGATACACTATCGGAGTGCTGCTAGATTGGGATAGAAATAAATATATAATTAGGTGACTGAAGTGATAGGTGAACGCCCTATTAGCTTGATGTGATATTAAAAGGGGACGCAATTCAATAAAATGAAAAACTGTCCTGTTTTTATTGATGTTTTTGTTTTTTTGTTTTTTGCCGTAGGTTAACATAAATGTATTCTTTTAGTTTTTATGAATTTAGGAAGTATCCCGTCCACCTAGTGAGCTTAGCATACTAATGTAAACTCTTTCACGTTGGTTTACAGTAACGATAAATCGCTCCGAGTTCGTCGTTGTTCTGTGATTCATCATTAAATCTTGACTGCAGACAAGCTCTAGTGAAGGAAATTAGCATGCTCTAAAATTAAACTACACTCTAAAAAAAAAGTGCTCGCGTGCCTATACCTTCCTACAGAAAACGTTCAGAGCCAGTTAGCTTTATGGACATGAAAAGTTTGCCGAATGAGATACAACGTTTAGATCTAAGATTAGAACGGCAGTTTGAAAGTGAGCATGGCATGAGCATGTAAAGTGACATGCTCAATGCAAGCATGCCGCTCCATTGGAAATTTTTTTACAAATGCGTTCTCCAAATATTTTTCTTCATTTGCCGTTTTTTTTTTTTTAGACAGCAGTGATTGAATTTTTTATACCCTTTTGGGTGAATATAGTCATGCGCAGTTTTAACGTGTATATCTATTCACCTGGAAGTCCCCTATTCTTTTTTTTACGTATTGCAATGTTTTAGTTTTTTTTCGGAACGCAGATTTGAGGCGATTGGCGTATCCTTTACTGCAGGGTATCGGCCCCCTCCGTGCTGGCAATACACGAGCGTTCGATTGGATACGTTTGATTGTTTGAGTGGATACTAACAAACGTGCCTGTGCGAATATTTAATAGACTCGCGTCCGCCCCTTCGAGGAGCGCTTCGACAGGTTGCACTTTGCGAAGTTCAAGTTGGTCTGCCTTTTGCGCAGGGGTTGCACTTCAGAACGCGCCAAGTTCTGATTGGATCTAACGGTAAAGATAGTGGGTAGACCTTAATGCTATAGCTGCCTCGAGGTCTACCCGCTACCCCTTCAATCGGAGCCAATCAGAGCTCTGCGGTCTGACGTCACAACAACCCTTCACAAGAAGCTGACGAACTTGCGCTCCACGTAGTTTGTCTCGCTTTAAGTCCATGGCTGCAGGCCAAGGCTACGATTCGACGAAAGTCAATCAATCGGTGGCCAAAAGTGCATCGTCACCGCGCTCGTCCCCTTTGTGCGTTTGCTATATCACCGTGTAAACCAGGCGCGCACAGTGAACGCTCCATGATCATACCGTTATTTACGTTTGCGTGATTGGTTGAGAACTTGACAGCAAACGCGCAAATACGACGAGCACCACGACGATTCATTTCGGGCCCTGCTTGAACGGCTCCTTCGGATCGCAGCACTGGCTGCGGTGGGCCTTATCTTAATATGAAACGGAGTATAGACCCCTGCTAAAAATCGCCTTATGCGCGCTGCCATCTTTATCTTATCTGCTGAGCTGTGGAACGCCACCTTCTGAGCATGCGCTGTTGACCTGCTGCGCGGTGGATCAGACCCTGCGCATGCATCCACAGCTCAATGACTCGGCATTTTTCGCCCGGGGTGATAAGCGATGCCAAAGGTCTATACGCAGGAATGATATCCAGACCCTGTGGTGCTCGGCGTGACGCTTTACGTACACGTGTTTCTATGCGTTCTGGGGGGCATCGCGTGCAGTCGAGCTTTTCCGGACTTCCTGTAGCCTGTCCCCTGTGTGTGTGTTCCCGAATGCCTGCTGAGATAATGACAGCACCGTGCTCCTGAACACGCCACCACCCCGAGCGCCGAAGCCTCACCGAAGCCGGAGGACCCTGTCAGTGCCCATCGAGACAGCGAACTAACAAGTTTCTTTTGTGATTTTTTCTCGTTTCTGTGCAGCTAAGGATAGACCTATCGTGTCTAAACGCGTAAATTTTCTCTTTTACTGAATTACATGTTCCATGTAATTTGCTCGTTTTAAGGGAGAGTGTTTTGTGTGACCCTGTGCATGTGCGTGGAAGCGACCTCGTTTTTTATCATTACGGAAATTCCAACCCAGTGAAAGCACGGCTAAGCCCAAAGACCTTTCATTAGTCTTTTTTTTTGTTTCTTTTTTCTTTCTAAACTCGCATCATGATTGGTTCTGCTCGTGCTCTGCTGGGAAACGAGAACAATTATTTTGGGAAATACGTAAAACCAAACGAGATTAACAAAAATAAACTTCCCTGAAGAAAACGGCAAACCTCGCCACGGGAGTAATAAAAAAGGCGACACTTAGTTCGGTTATAACGCACCAATAACCTAGCCTTCCTAGAGGGCAATCTCACGTCAAAATGCATTTTTTTTAGTAATTAAATTCGAGACTCAGACGTTTCTTCGAGATTCAAAAATACTCAACGATCCAGGTTGCCAGCCCAGAATGATGAAACGGGAAATCCTAAGGACAGAGGTCTTCTCATGGTAACATGGAAAGATGGTCTATAGTTGGTACGTCTCAAGAACACTGAAAGGACCAGGAATCAAAGGTGCAAATCGATGACAGAGCGAGAACGGCAGATAGGTTTTTCAGTTGTCCCGCATCCAGAGCCGATATTTCTAACTTCGGCAAAGCTTCGTCGTCTTGTGAGATTCGAGCATGCGCACGCAGCCATAGCACAGCGGAAGACAACGTGTACATAGTGGAGACTTGGTATCCGACAGAAACACCCTGCCGTTCTCATCCTTCCAATGACCATAGAAACCGCACTCTTTGTCTCCTTTCCTTTCTAGTCCTTTTAGTTTCCTTGGCGCTTTCAGTGTTGTCTCGGAATTCTCTCAGACATTGCTTAGTGAAATCATTGACCATCGTTATCATTCCCAGCGCGGACCCGTTCGTTTATTTTGTTATTGATATTTTAACGACCGAAGATTCAAATGAAAAATATCAGAACGAACAATGTTACAGGCGGCGAGAGAAGAAGCACACACATGTCGCCGAGTAGTGTGTGGCAAAACTCTCGTATACCATACAACAGGAAGCTAATGACGCGGAAACGGAGGTTGCTTGCTCGCACATGGGACGATCGATAGATGGCGCTTTCGGTGGACACTTCTCCAGATAAAAAAAGACGACGCGTTCCCCTGACTGCACTTTAATGAGGACGTCCGCAGCGTTATCTCGTCTCGCCACCGCGTCCGCGCCGACGAGAGCGGGGGCGAGACGTCGGACCCGCCATTTTGTTCGTTTCGTACATTGTCAAAACTCGAAAACATCATCCTGTGCTATATGCATAGCATGGGCTTCCGCGTGATCTCCGGAGTGCGAGATACTTCTTTCTCCACATGACTATATGATATAAAGAGTCACACCGATAACGTACATCATACGAAAGACAGTCTGCAAACACTGTCTGAGACCTGTTTTTTTTCCTCCGTGAATGACGGTCTCGTAACATTAGTCATACAAAAACTGCACTTAAACATGTTTGAAGCATGCATGTCTATAAAGCAGAAAGCCTCGAACATGCTCCAGCCGTGTCCGCAGATATTTCTGAGGCGTATCCGCAGATAATTCTGAGGCGTCTCCGCAGATAATTTTGAGGCGGCATCCGCGGATAATATTCTGTCATCACGCCTGCAAAGAACACCGTCCATTTTGCATAATATACAAGCTTTGTAATGGCGGCTAGAAAAAGAAAAAAGGAAACTCGGGCGTTTACTTTTTCGCAAGGCACTTGGGAGAGCGCTAATTGCTGTCATATACGAACGGAGTCTCGGCGAATGACGATGCGTGCTGAAAATACATTTAGGCCTAAGAAGAACGGTCTGCGCTCCGGCGTCGAAAATGAGGTTTCACCGCGTTTATTGTCGCGGCGCAGACGGCTTCTTTTTAGGTAAAAAGGAAACATAGTTTGGACCTCGTCGTTCGACAAGCCATTTCGTAATAGATTGTGGTGGGTGGTCACCATAAGCGCTCTGCGGGAAAGCAGGTGCTCTAGGTTTCTTAGAGTACGTGTAGTCAGTCACAGCTTACTATGAGACGCGGAGGGTTTGGCTGCAGTTCCGAGCATCTCGTTATCACTCTGCAGTCAATGAGATTGCGGCATTCGCAGATAAGAACAAGGAAGAACCAATAAGAAGGCAATGAGCCTATGATGAGCCCCCCCCCCCCCTCTCCCCGCGTTTCTTACGATTTCAATGACTCTAGCCGAAACATTGGCGCAGTCTCGGGTCTGTATGCGGAACGCGAGTTCGTCTGCTTGTAGCGCAGGGGGTTTCGGTGACGTCAGAACTCAAAGCTCTGATTGGCTCAATTGGAAGGGATGGTGGGTGGTAAACCTAAAGACAGCTAGCATTGCGGTCTACTCACTATTCTTACAATCACAGCTAATCAGAACTCGGCATTCTGACGTTTTCACCAGAACCCCTAGCAGAGCAAGAAACAGACGAACTTGCGGTCCGCATAACTTTGGGAAACAAGCAAACAAAAACATGTGCGAACTGTAAACGAGATAAGAACCAACAAAAAAGTAGCCTGTGGCAAAAAAAGAAAAAAAAAGGGTCTTGCCATCCTGAAATGTGTTTGTGTCGTTCTGGAGAGAATCAAAGTTTGGGGCTGACGTCATATCCGAGGAGCTAAGCTTGGTTTGTGCTTGGATTTTAACGGCTCGTGAACTAATGGGGTGTTTATTAGTGGGAGTAAAACAAAAAAATGGCTTGCTGGAGTGCACGTTGGTAGAAATGGGGATACCTAAGGGTCTTTGTTTTTAATAACAAACATACAGCCTAGCACTAGTGACTTTAGCTATACCACAGTTTGGTGAACGAAAAGGAAGTTGGAACAGTAAGGTGAGAGTAGCATTAAACTTTGTACATATTATATCGTCCACTCAATTTTTTATCATTACATTTATTGCTCGCCGACACGAGTATGACTTGTTGAAATGGCATATTTACATTAATATTTTTTTAAAAAATTCTCTGACGATACTTTTTTTACTTAGAAGTATACGACTCTCACTTTGTATTTGTTACAAATTAAAAATTTGAGCCTGGTGGATAATGTGATAATTATAACCCAATGAAAATCATAGCGTGCTTTAAGATTTCTACGAATATAGACTGAACGATGGCAGGACATATTTACGCAATTTGTTTTCATGGAAAACGATATACTAAGGACAATTCGCTCAGGATGGCTCTAGTAACCAGCTTTAGTAACACGAGCCCCAAGAACTTTCTCATAGAACCAAGCAATATCTTTATTGCTGCAAAAGTCTGTTGTACCGTGCTTCTTCTGCTCTGGCCCTAAGCGCATTCCCGATCGACAAAACGGACAAGTGCTGGAGCTGGAGAACGTTTCTTGATGTCGCAATGTGTCGAGTGTAGTGTCGTAATGAATGTCGTACAACGTCCCAAGAGTTTCGGGATAAGTAACAAACTCAATGCAGTCGAATCTCCAAAGAGCAATTTGAAGCTGCAGGGTTTTCAGTGAAATGCGAATGATCTGAGGCTTGGGTTCAAGTGCGCATAATTGGGCCGATTTCCATATCAGTCAAATAATCCTCACTTCTCTTTGTTTTTGCAGTAGAATATTTTTTCCGTTGCATTTTATTAAGATATTTAAACGAGGAAGATTTTTGTATATTGTGCATAATTTACGGCCCAATTTAGCGTCAAGCCCTAAAGTATAATGGCAAGACAAATGAAAAAAGAGGTAGTACAACAGCCTGCATAATAAATGAAATGGAAATTACAAAATTGAGAGGCGGATATCTTTATTCATTGCACCGCGTGGTCGTTATTGAAACCACTGAAAATATGCTTATCTTGCCCAGACACGGTTTTAGATTCTTACTGTTAACCGATCTTTAGAAAGATCGTCAAAAGTCAAATTTTTGCTTTTATAAGGAAGGCAGATGATAAATTATGAAACCAACAATAATAATAATAATAATAATAATAATAATAATAATAATAATAATAATAATAATAATAATAATAATAATAATAATAATAATACCTATTTAAACTGCTCCAATAACAACCACGATTGTTCTTATATTGACTTCAGCAAAAGCACCATACGAAACCAAATTTATACAGGGTAACCCTGAAAACACGTTAATACAAATGAAGTACAAAACACAAAAATATAAATTATTTGAGAAATATCGAATCAACCAAGACACAACACTGAGAAAACAAATAAATCCTAAAGTTAAAAAAAATCGTTTTAATTTTTTTGTTGTTTAAACGAAATATTTGCAAACTTCATCTAGGTTTTCTGGAAATAATATAATATTGCAGGTTTGAGCTCTAGAGAAATCGTAAACACACAGTTCAGTACGTTTTCGATTTCACGACAATCGACTACTTTATAAATTGCTGCATGCAGCACTGGAAGGGTTGCACTCGGGGAACTAGCTGGCCAGGGAGGAGAGCGGCATGGTTTCGGTTTCGACCGACACGTCGACAATAGATCATACAGAGAGCGTGGTCTATACACAGCCATTATCTTATGTTTCCTCGTTCCGAGCGCATCGTTTTTCGTCTCTAAACTTACCTAAATGACCCGTTCTCGAAGCTTCAGCACAAGCCCGAACCATACGTGAAGTTTGTCTTGGCCAGGGCTGGGCAGAGATACTCCAGAAAGTATTGGGGAATACAAATACTGTATACTGTGTACTATATAGCATTAGACCTGCATGTACAGAATACATGAAGGTCTAAAAGTGACCAAATTTGAAGTGTGGTTCACCTGTCGTAAAAAGGATTATTGAAATTGAGCGCAAAGATAGAATTGTGGGGAGAGGTGAATAAGCCACGTCTTACTACGTTTGCACAGACACGCACAATGTCCGGCATGTCGGGAACCAAGAAAAGTGCCCCGGTCCGCCTTCTATATCCCTCCAGAATGCTTAGCCTATTGTACATTCGTAGGAAATCGGATAATTGAAAACGCAAGCAGCGCATTCGGTCACCGAGTGATCGCCTAAACTTAAGCTGCTCCTTCGAAACCTAAACTGAGTGGCAAGCTAGTTTCCAGAGTGCACTGCGTGGCATTTCGCCGTAATCGGGTGCTTCGAATTTTGGAAAGAGTCGATTTAGGTTAAAACTTTCTTCATCTCTAAAGAAATTGTATAGAAAATTGCTAGGCAATTGTGTTGCATACGTGAAACGTTCTAGCATCACGGGGCATCAGGTCACGTGAACGTCATTTTCCCCGCTAAATTTAGCGGAGAAACTGAATTGGTGTGTAGGTCCGTGACGTCCCATAATGAAACACTGCGCGCGTTGCATACTGGGACATCACAGGCCACAACTTTGCTAAATGCAACTTCACGACATCCGGAGCAACCAGCCAAAGAACGTTTCACGTTAAAAACAATTAAATCTACTGGAAGCCTAAGAATCGAAGGGCCTAGCGCGTTCCGACCATCTTATTATCGTCCCGCAGCCCATATGAATTACGGCAGCAGTCGATAACAACGCTAAAGACCGAATCGCAAGAGTAAAAATGTATGACAAATCGCCAGGCAGTTGTGTTTCATACATGAAACGTCCTTGCATAACATACGTGTAGCAATACTCCGAGTTTCACGCATGAAGGGCTGATAAACCTCGCGACCTTCCGGAACCTTCCATACTCTCGAGCTCATCTCCCTCGATGCGCACAGGTGGTGGAGCTCCTCCTCGCCTACCCCACTGGTCCCGTGACCTCTCCCTTTAGCCAATCAGCAGAGAGCTTCGCGGCCACGCTTATCAGGCTTCACGTTAAAAGCGTGAACATGATAAGTCTTGCTCACCCCTCCCTCCGCGAAAAAAGAAGAAAGGTTTTTAAGTGTTTTATTGAGCAGAACTCAAAACAACAAATCACGGCGAACAATATAAGGATTCCAGCGAATGACCAAACTCAGAATACGATTATACCTTAAAAATACAACGCGAGCTGGGACAATTTGAGCATGACGTTTCAGTTATGAGCGTCTCTGCGAACATCACAGTTTTCGAATCCAATCATATTGTGAGCGTCGTGCGCTGGGATACTTCGAGTCCTTGAAACAAAGAATAAAAACATAAAATACGTACCTGGACAACCACACGCTTTCAAATAGCCACTACGTTTCATTCTGGTGACACATATTCACGCTCTCGAGCGTTCTTTCTGTCACTAGAATTAAACGTCTTTGCTATTTGAAAGACTCTGGTCGGCCGTGTGCGTCTTTTAATACTTTTATTTTTCGTTTTTAAGTATTTATTATAACAACGCACTCGAATTAACTTCTTATTATTATTCGATTGTTCGCCTTGATTAATTGCCTTTGTGTTCTCCAGTAGAACAAATTCATAGATCGCTTCTTTTTTAGAGTGTAGGTGCTTTGGGGGGTATATAAGAATGATAAAAAGGCACAAAAACAAGTACGAGAAATGCGACGCCTGATTGGCTACGAACGAGGCTCCCGAACTACACAAGGAACAGGAGGACTCCACTAACGGCAGAATCGTCATTATCCTCCCTTCGCCGAGAATCCGACGAAAACTACGAAAACAAAATAGAACCAAACAGTCCCAATATAACAAGGGTAAACGCCCAGGAAGAGTCTAGGATGCTACACGTGCCGACGGTGCTGCTCTACGAGAAGAATCCGCTGAACAAAGAGGCGCGAGAAATCCCGGTCCGTGCAATCTCCGGCTAAAGTTGTCGGCGTAGCAGGGCCTCGGTAATGGCAACATAGTGAAGTAACCCTCACCGTCCGCGCTCTTGGTCTTCCTGGCAACGGGCAGTAGTTATTCGCGCCCTCTTGCAAGAGAGGCCCGAACGCGAAGGCGGATCGGGATAACAGACTGTGTGGCCTTTGGCGTCGATGATTGCCGCGCGACCTCGTTCGCCCTGATTAGGGATTGTACCCAAGACAATGAAGAGGAACATGCACTCTAAGAACAGAATTACACTGGCTTGGTCATGCTGACGGAGATCGGGGAGGAACATCACTGGTGTCAGGTAACGTAACGGTGTCACACGACGTCACAAAGTCACGTGACCAAATGACGCAACGCGACATCATGCTTTCAGGTGACGTCATGATATCACGTTATATCATGACATCACGTGACAGCTTTATGACGCAGTCTCGTTACGACATGAAGCCGCGTGACGTCACGCTGTCACGTGACGATATGATGTCCCCTGCTGTGTCTTTCTGCACACACCTCACCGTTTGCTGGTACTGTCGATTGCTTCAAATTACAATTATTTGTTTTTCTCTACTTGCAGAGGGGAGGCACAAAACAAATTGCGCGGATGATCATCCGACGTGACGCGAATGGACTACGTCAGCTGGTGCGACACTTCGATGACACTGCGTCGTGATTGGCTGGAAATTCCGGCGACGTTGCGTCGAGTGCGTCTCGCGTAACGCATCCCCGGCGTTCACTCTCGCGGGGGCGTTCGCGCCGTCGAGCAGTCGCCGCTGGCTCCGGCGTACGCTTCGGTCACCCCATTCTTGCCTCAAAGGCTTAGAGCGCCGAGGGAACGGCCGATCGAATGGCGACAAAGAGCAAGGGGAGCAAGGAGTGCGATCGCACGATCCACAGCGCAATGGCGATTGGCCGAACGCGTTGCGCCCGAACCCGGTCGACCGCGACCGTTATCAGCGAAAGGGCAAGGCTATCCTTGCTGCACAAGCCCCTCCCGGCTTACACCGAGTCCAGTACAGCTGGTGCTGTAAACAAAAAGACACTCGTATGTTGTCTGACATGTCTCTGCCTCCCCCTCCAAGTCGTATGCCCAACTCAACTCGCTGTCGTCACTCCCGCTGCGGCGGCGCTGCTGTCAGCACTGCGCATGCGCAGATGCTTCACCTCGAACGAATCTGGTTTTTCACGCACGCGGTGCCCACACCCGGTGTGGGCAAACGAGGGCTTGTTTGTAAACAGTGTTTTGCTCAATACTCCGTTTTACACTAAATCCGACCGTAGCAGACGGTCCTCCTGCATATCCGATGGTGCCAATCACACAAAGCCAAAGGTGCATCGCCGCGGCGCTCGTTGTCTTTATGCGTTAGGTATTCCCGGCTAAACCAACTAGGCACGCTGTATATATGCCACATGATCCTGCGTATATATATATATATATATATATATATATTTTTTAACGGGAGATTGAATCAATTTTAAGATCACTGCGAGCTTTGCTTCGCACTCACCCCTCCCTTTTCCTTGCAAACTTCGAATATTGAAATTGTCTTGCGAATACCTCTTTATTGTTGCTTGTCCTTAAACACTGATAATCTGTGGGATTCAAGTGTATTTTAATGTGAAATTTCAGAATCACATTATAAATACTTCCTCCTGGCCAGCTCAGACCTGGATTGAAGACGCAACCTATTCTTAAATCAAACTTTAAATGCATGTTAGAAAAAATATATATATATATAGAGAGAGAGGGAACGGGCATGGTCGCTTGGATGCCGAGGGCGTGGGTAAAACGGGAGAAAGAACCTTCAGTGAAACAACAACGGACAGACCAGGAATAAATCCGTCCATTGTTGTTTCACCGAAAGTTCTCTATCATATATATTATATATACATATATATATATATATATATATATATATATATATATATATATATATATTTATATATATTCTTTTTTTTAAGGACAAGTAGCGTAGGAGGTCGGGGAATATGAAGTAATGAAGTCGCACTTCCAAGCGTTCTTGGTGTTTTAAAGCGTTTAGTGAGTCGACATTTCGTCCTGAGACAGGCATTCTACAAGACTGGTTGCCAAAATTGGTTAGAGTTGTGTTAGGTCAACACACCTGGGTCACACCACGTGTCACATCCCGTGTCACACTGCCTGAGTCAGCAACAATGCTAGTCGACGAAAGCCGGTCGATATTCTTCCGTCAACTAGCATTGTTGTGGATCTAGGCAGTGTGACAAGTGATGTGACACGTGATGTGTCCAGGTGTGTAGACCGAAAATAACTTTGTAACCATTTTGGCAACCACTTTTGTAGAAGGCCCTTCTCAGGTCGAAACGTCGACTCACTAAATGAAGTTAAAGCGAAGTTTGCATCTTGTAATATTAATGTGTTCGTGTCGTTATTATCTTTTTTGTCATATGCAAGTTTTGGGGTTTATGTCATGTTCAATCTCAACCAGCTCGTTTGCGCCCTTACAATCACTTCACTAAATGCTTTCGAGACACCAACAACACTTCTAAGTGCGGCTTCATTACTTTACACTACAGGTTTGATTTTTTATTGAGTGTTTCAGATTTGTTCTAAAAAAACCTTGAAAGTTACACTTATGCGGTTTGTGCAGGTGAGGTATGCGGCCAGGGGAACATTCTGTGGGTAGAAAAGTTTTTGCGATAAGTCGGCTTATTAATAAACAATTTGTTAATTACATTTTTAATTGGGAAAATTAGACATACGGTTACAATTAGAAACTTACTGAGCGTCATCGAAAACCACCAAAATCAATTTCGTTTTTTAGAACAACTTGAAGCTCGTGGGAAACTCAGGAGCGCACCAAACTTGCCACTAGTGAAGCAGGTGCAAAGCTAGCAGTGGTGGAACTCGGATGATTAGATCATTATCGCGTTCCGTCACACACAAATATATATATATATATATATATATATATATATATATATATATTTATTTATTTATTTATTTATGTTCTATAACGGACTGACGAAGAGCCTATCAGGCTTGAAACGTTTCCATAGACAACTTTTCTGTGCGACCATTCTCGGGATTTGGACGAGAATATCCTTTAAGCGCAAACATTTTGGAATGTATATATATTTATATATGTATCAACGTTCTGCTCTTCTTTGCCGTATATTCATTAGCTAACATTTTTGCACATAATTACACTAAAATAACGTCATCTATCTCAGTTGACTCCATTTCCTTGAGCGCTTTCCTCCATTCGCCAATATACATGTTGATGATTGCGCATCAGAAATTCATGCATATGAAGTTGGTGTAACACACAACGAAGGAAAGAATAGATGGATGAACTTGTATTCATACAAACGAAGGAAATAAAACGATCCGTGAATTGTGTCAATACAAACACACGCAAAAACTAGGACTGCAGATGCACTCTCCTAAACAGCTGGTCGCAATCTTTCAGCGCATCTTCCGGCGCTACCCTTCGTAGAAACAGATAGAAAAACAAACATAAAATAACAGAGAAAGAAAAACGACGTACCAATGATGCGAAACCCCCAGCAATACGAGCAACGCATACAATTCGGTAAGCCATAGAACACCTAAAAACATTCCAAAGCAAGCATTTTCTTTCGGCTTGGAATCCGCAAGCTCAGACCAAAGCGCTGCATGTCGCATCATCAGTGCACGCGATATGTTATGTAGGAAAGAGTGGAACCTGGTATACAAGGAACAGCACTTTCCCCTTTGCAATTCTTTCTAGAAAAAGAGAAAAAAAAAGAGCCTTCCTTCCAGATTTGGGTTTGGTCGGTTTGTGAATATTTCGTTACTTGTACGATGTGGCCTGCATTGCCAATGAGATAGGATTTGCATCTGAAGCAGTCGTTAACTACGTCGTACAAGATGAATAACTTGGGAGCGCACGACGCGTCGTTTGTATTCTGGAATGAGGTTTTCGCGGTTCTGCTTGTCTGTTTTTCTTTTCTTTTTTAAGAGTTCGAAAAGATATGCGGTTCGCGTCTTCAGACTAACATTATCTGAAAGTTTGTGAGCGAGCTTTCGGCCGTTTAGTTTTGTTTGCTTTAATCTGAACCATTTAATTTGAAAGTAATACAATATTAGCATGCGAAGTGTTTCGCGGCACGTACGCAAGAATAAAATCAATTTTGGCGTCCGCTAATTCAATAAAAATATTGGGTTTGTCGCGTCGCAGGATAGAAATATTTATAGGGTAAACCTCCGCAAATTTGTTTCTCACATAATTCTTTAATGCAGCACGACCCTTTGAACCAGACCAAAAATGAAAACAAGCTACGAAAATACCGCTGGATGTTTTGATAGAGCGAATAACAAATTTATAGCGGAAAGTTAAATCATTTTCTAGCGCAACGTTTAGTGGTAATGGCGAGGACTTACATGTTTTACATATTAGTTTTTTTTTCTTTATCTGAAGAACAAAGTGTTTGTTTATAGAGTTTCGTCAAGTTGTTTCAATTCAACCAGTTTGCATCCTTTTCTTAGGTTTCGCAATGCCGTGAACTTCAGTGTAATGCAAACTGCATTGCACTGCTGTTTGCACATGACGTAAACTGCATTCCACTCTGCATATTGTTGTTAAATGGGTTCTGGTAGATAGGTTATATTAGGTTATATCGTTTTAAGAGATGACATGTTCCTCAATCGTGCTTTTAATTCAGACACAATAGTTGTTTGTGTAAAATGAAAACCTATCAGGGTTCACTTTTTTCGCAATCTTTGCGATGAAATCGGACATTTTAACAAGTAACTTGTTCACCTTCTTTTAATAATAAAATAAATAGATATATTTTATTTAATCGGTGCTTTAAAGCTCAAAAGAGTATGGTCTTTCAAATTCAGTTACTCAACTTCGTAGTTTTATAACTTAAAAAAACGCCCCAGAGTATGTTGTCCGCTAACGAATGCCTCGGTATCAGCTACTTTTAGTGTTGCAATACTTCTACTTTAGGCCTTTATCTCAGCTTTAATCACTGTTCTAGCCTAGGTCAGCCATTATCCAAGGTCTGACATAAGAGCGTAATATAAATAAATATCGCAAAGTCAATAGATATATCACGCAAAAATACACGCCGCAAAGCTCTCTGTGGGATCCGAGATTTGTATTACAACGCAGGCACCCACTAACAAATGTACACTGTCGGATCCTAAAGCACAATAAACTTGGAAAGTTTTAATAATATACTAATAGACCAAGAAGAAATAAATAGCTTCGTCGTTTATGTCTGCGCTATGGGGTGGTGGTAGGTAAAGTCTGCGTGCGAAATGGGTCATGATATCTTAATATAATTCATGGAATAGAAAAGTTTTTCTTCTAAAGTTAACTACCAGCGGGTAGCTAACAGGCAGAAAGGACGTGTCGCTAATTTCTGCTCATTTTAGTCACGTCTGCACGAAAAAAAACTAACTGTACCTCGGCTCTCTCAGCCTTCCTACTTGTTCTGCAAGCTTAGGTATTAAAGTGTAATTGTTGTCATGGTAGTTGAGCAATCGCAATCAACATTTACTTTTCTTTTTTATTCTTCAGGAACATTGTTTGGGCTGAGACTAACGACAATGAATCCGGTTTTAAGTGTTACTTCACCCAGCCTAAGCGTAAGTTCGGTATTTATCTGGTTTTTGATTGTCTATTATTTTTGCTGGGTATCTTTCATGCCTTACGTAAAATTTATGTTATTTCACAAGGCTGTCAGCCTAAAAGGGTTTTCGAAATTCAGCACATGTCCGAGTCCACATTGAGAAACTGACTCCTCATGGTAAGTTTATTTGCGTTTCACTGCCCTTGGGAACATATCCCATTTCACCCAACGTACATGCCCGAGGATTATTCCACCCTTTCCGTCGTATAATTTCCTTAGCTCTTACATTCGGTTATCATGAAACTGAGACTAAGAGTCAAACGGCGGAGCCGGAATGTTTCGATAGAGAGCGATAAAATGTCGGGGGACCTAAAATGTTACGTTTACTCCGAGATCGACTCCGCAAGTTGTAAAAAGAGGAGGCAGCGTTTGGTACGCCTCTCTTTTACGTCACTCAACCGACCAGTCGCATATTTCGTAGAATATTCCTCGGGGGCTCATAAAAAGGATACGGATCATAAATCCAATGGAGATGTTTTGGGGATTTACAAAGAACAAATGCAATTCTCTGATTTGAGCTGTCGGATACTGCGCAATGCGGAGATACTCCAGAAACCCAAGTGACAAGATCGACTAGGTTAAAAAAATAAAAAACAGGCTTTCGCCAATTTGTGTCCAGGAGGATCCAATGTGTCTTAATTGGATTCCTTTCAGCTTAGTTCGTACAGCTGTCACCTTACATTCGCTAGTCACATAGTTATACTAGAATTTATTGTAGCGGAGGTCCTGTTCTTTTATCACAATGTTGTATCCAGTATGCTGAGATATCTATATCAATGTATAGCCATCCAATAAAAAATGCAGGCAAAGCCATTTTATATTTTTTGTATGAGAATGAGCCGTATAAAAATTGTATCATATCTTGACACTCTAACTTGAATTTGACAGCATCAAATATACTCTAAGTAGGATTATTGTGTACATTGACTTAACATTAAAATAGTCGCGATTTCTAATTTATTGAAGGGGTGTTAAGAAGACATTACTTATGTATAGTATGTATGGTGTTTTTATGCGTTTGAAGATTTGTTTGGCGCGAAAAGGGTTACTCATATCACATATAATGTCGCATTAATATCTTCTGTACACAAATGAAAAGAGAGTTGCAGGTGCCAAATACCTCTTTCCGTTTTAGAAATTCTTACTGTTTATAAACAACGTTGTCCCCAGCTGACAGGTGCCACTGCGCTTGCGCAAACAACTTGCTTCCAAACTAAGAAGTTACAGCGCAGATGCTTCGTTTCAAATGTTTATGATATTCGTACCTTTCGTATTGCATATTAAATGAAGTTATTTTGCCTTACAGAGACAACATCATATTATTCTATGCATTCCTGAAACAAACGTCATACTCAATCGCCTGCCAGTAGAAAGCCATTCAATAAGCCCCCTCGTGAGAGCCCTCACATATTTTACCGGCGCAAGTTCATCCACGCACGCATTTTCTCGCACTTAGTCCTCAAGAACATAACTTGTTAAGAACAAAAGCAAAACATAAAAGACGTATAGGCAAACTACCGTAGACTCTATATCTGGCACTACATTCTTCATCGTGACAATTCCGCCCTGCATTACAACGCATTCTATATTTTTGTTCGCTTGATTGTTGTTCTTATAGGGTTTCAAAGTAGACCTGCTTCAAAAAATGAAGGCTTTTTTTTTTGCGTCGTTTATCTTGATTCACGTGCCGAAAATGGAGCGCTATTTATTTCCCTCAGAAAGCATGTCACGTCAAAAAAAATAAAGAAAAAGTGCAAGAAGTTTTAGTAGCACGCTTCGTTTCGAGTGAATTATGAATTCTTGACGGACAAATTGGCTTCCAGAGCTTTCTCTGCGCTGACAGCCTCGTCTCAGTGACGCTGGGGTCATGGTATAGTTTCGCAGACTTGTTGTTATTCTTTGGGGCATTTCTTTTGAATATACTGCTGCTCCAAAGAGGAAACTGTCAAGGAAAGTGTATCGTTATACGGTACGAGGAGAGAAAGAAAAAAAGAAAGGCGAGCGGAGGGTATCTGATTCCACGTCAATTTCCGCCTGGCTTGTCCGTTTGAAGTGCATATGATGGTAGCTTGTTGCGCTAAACATTTTCTTGCCTTTTGTTAGAGTGAAACTTAGACAGACAAAAAATTTAGAACGATACAGTGGTGAGTGTAAAATAGGCACTTAACGCTGTATGCGTCATCTTAGGTACGACAGAGGTTTCTGCCGAGTATGTATTTTTGTATAAAAAGAGTGCGTCATCAGGAATTATTGGTGATTTTTAATTCAGAAGCGTTCACCAAACTTCACTGGAACATAGCAAACACAACTCCGATATATAAAATACATTATATATCTATCAATCGAATGAAATATAAAATCCATATCTACCAAAGCAACAAATACGAAGATCACTCTATCAAACAAAAACTGAAAAATCTATAAAACACTATATTGAAAATTTGTCAAGCATACATCATTCGACGCCCTAGCTCCCCCCCCCTTCAATACATCTAGGAAAAAAAATTAAAACTCGACAGATCAGTGCAGCAGAAGCAGGTCAGGATTTTGCTTGGGTACCTGTAAAGAATATTCATATTAGTTAGTCGTTTATTGTTATAAATATTATCTAAATATTTGAACTTAAAATATTTTCTACGCTCGCAAACTCCCGACGATGGGACTTTTTCATGCTGGTGACACTCGTTCAGAGCTTATAATTTTATGACAAAAATCTAGCAGAATGAGTTCGCATATTTAAATTTTCCCTAATGAATAAATATGGAGGAGATCCCGGACCCCCGATGTTTATTAAGTTCATGAACAAATGAATGCAACATGCAGAGCTTCTCATATTTGTCTTGAAGTCTGTTGAATGTTTTAAAATGACGTATCAGTTCGAATGTTCAATGGTTGTTTAACGGTTACCATAATATTTCGCCACACGATAAGGCTGGAAAGCAATGGCACTCACCATAAATAGGAAGTTTTCTGCCATTTTGAAGGCGAAGATAAATATCATTACAGATCATATATCTATTTATTCATGATCTAAAGCCCGTGAAAAACGAATACGGTAACGAGAAACTTTCTAAGTGAAATAGACAGTGTCAAATTTACACCAACCTCAGAAAACATTCGTCATCGATAAGTTGTTAATGGCCGAACTTTTTAGGACAATAATTAACATAAAAGTGTAGAGCAGGTATATGAAGAACTGCGACTATGAAATGAAAACACCTTTTTTTTGCAACAATCTGGGATAAAATAATTGCAACCATCTATAGGAACCGAAGTGTCTTAGCTGAACGGTTTTAATGAAAACGTACTGATGCGCACATTTACTTGTAAAATGGA
Source organism: Ixodes ricinus (assembly GCA_037355805.1). Lineage (NCBI taxonomy): Eukaryota > Metazoa > Arthropoda > Arachnida > Ixodida > Ixodidae > Ixodes > Ixodes ricinus. The sequence continues at coordinate 76,456 of JAZHYW010013754.1, read as the reverse complement.
CGAATAACTCCAGATAAATTTATGTTAACAACATAATCAACTAGAAAGCTTGTGTTAATTTGACTGGGACAATACAGCTGGATGATTCGTGGATCGTATTCGGACTCGCGGGCCCTATCGCGATTTGGTGAAAAATAGGATTTTCATTTAACCCAAATATGAAATATAGACTATGATGTCTTTTATGGTGCTTCAAATGCATGTGACAAAGACGATTGCGTCCTTGAAGTATATTTATATATTACAATATTAATCAATGCAATTTCATCAGCCAAGAGAGCCTCTTCTACCTCCACGTTTTTGGTTATTACATTCGGAGCATTTAATAGACTTTCTTAACGCACATTTGTTGCCTCGCCACTTAATCTACCAAGGTGCCAGACTTCAGCCAAAAATTCCGCGTATGAACCAAAGGACTACAGGGGGGCCTAAATCTGGAACCCGCTTGGAAATTTAGGCCCACAGTTGCCACATGAAAACGCCATAACCAGAAGTGAAAGCTAACTCTTGCAGTTGTTTGGTGATTTAGGCCCAAGGATGCCAGATGACATCCAAACTACGAGCAGTAAAGTCTCAACTTTGGCACTTGTTTAGCAAAATGGGGCCAAGATACCCTGATTTTGCTCAAAAATTGTTGTCTGGCATTACTTTATTTTACTTTCTATGGTTTTTAAGGTTTAAAGTTCCCGTACCAAAACCAAATTTTGGTCAGAAGAGCTCTGCTACCTCGCTACACTTTGAATGGAGAATGTTCACAAATTGTAATTCTAGATATCTTCACACGTTGTATGTTCGTGTATTACCAATCTGAAGTTGTGTCACTGCTATATTTAACCGATATGATTTCACAAATTGCGCTTTCATCAAAAATAGTGTAAGCTCTATTCAACAGGGGTATGGGGCGATATTGTGTTAAGAAAAGACGAGACGTTCGAGCACAAGGTATTGAGTTACCAGTGATATCTCTATTGGCGACGATATGTTTAGGTGGCGCCACCTCGCGGGCGCCCTCTTGTGACGGAGCGGGTAGGATGCACAGGACGACGCGCTATATAATAGCACGGAGTAGTTCTGTTAGTTCGCATTTATGCCGATTAAAAATGGTGTATCTATTAAGGAAACGTGTATGACGTTTTTGTATGTTATCTTTCTAATGAATGACACTGCCTCCAAGTTGCTTTTTATATGAGAAAAATCTTTAAGATGTTTAAAAACAAGCCTGGAGCTTTACATTACAGATTGCGTGGTGTGCTTCAGGGCTATTCACAGCCTCTCTTTATTCTGGTTCTTTTCAGATCTGTAAAAACACCTTTCAAAGAAAAGAAAGGTTTTGCAATTACCTGATTGAAATGACGTGGCGTCATCTTTAGCTGTGCACGCGCGCACAGTTGTGTTGTAAAGCGCCGCACACTTGTTCTAGCTACATTGAGCTTGCCAAAACCGACGCTTCTATCCAAGTGTGACTCCACATTTGCTGACGCTTAGCTCCTCCCGCATTGAATACCTGCAAAGAAGTTGGTCACATCGCGACTTCTCCTCAAACGAAAAGCTGATTCATAACTTTTTTAAATTGCCGGCCATGGCCCAGAAAATTCAGGCGATTGATTAACTTGAGTCTATACAATTTTTACTAAAGAATTGTTTGCAAATTTAAAATTGCTCGCTGATAAGCGCAGCACACAATATGTGCAACTTTTTTGGGTGCGCAAAACTAAACATACGAACAGTAGTAATTCTTAGCAGGTCTTTTGGGACGCTGAAATGTCACTGACCTACTCGATTAACAGACCTCGATCACGAGGAGGACTCGCACATTTCCGCGTTGTCCGGGCGAATAAGTAGGGATTTAGTTAAAACGACTCCGGAAGCCAGGCACCTATTCCTCCTGCCAGTTATACTGAGGAAATGTTTGTTTACTGGTTTACAAAATTCAGAAAGGAATCAACTTGGAACTAAGAAGAGACCAGCTCTCACAGAACGCATTGGAACCAACAGGATACACGGATTTGCTTTCACTGCAGTGTTTACTAAACACGCGAGAGGTTCTCGAATTTCGCTTTACTATATTCAGTTTGATGAGACCTTCCTTCTGAGCTCTATTTTGTCCGATTCATAATAAAAATATACACCCTATTCGCTGTGGTAGATGTTCCAGTGGGGTAAAGCGCTGGATATTATATTTGCATCATCCAGCTTTTTGTACTGGGGTAGAGAACAGCACAACGCCATCCGAGCGCTTTGACAACTCAGCGCCAAGAGTGTTTGTTAGCCCGACTACGCGTGCCACCCTTTCAAGCTTTGGTAAAATGTCCTACTACAAATATCAGTTCACTAAATAAACACAACACGTGAAACAGGCACAGCCGCGCGTTGCCCAAAGAGCGCATGAAGGGATCTGACGAGCCGAGGATCCAAGATCTGGAGCGGTCTGTCCTAGCCGCGACGTCACAAACGATGATGATGATAGCTAGCGAAGCGCCCCTCGTAGTTCGCGCACGCCGCGAATAGCGTTCGAAAATGATTACACGATTAGCGCCCCTTCGGTTTTGATTAAAAAGTTTCAAAATATTTTTTGCGCGCTATCGCTTTGGCCCATAAAGAAGCTGATCGGTCGTTCTGTGGAATGCCGGAGAAAAGCTCGCCCAAAAGAAGCTCACGAACCTTTGTGAGGGTGAGGGAAGAGCTCACGAGTTTTTTTGGGAAACCCAAAGAAAAACTCAGGTCAAAAATAGTTGCGTTTTTTTAAATTTCAAATATTATTAGCGATTTTTTGCATTTTATTTATAGAAGGGGTTGATCAGCGTCAAGCATGTATCGCATAAGCTTGTTCCTCAAATGATCAATTCACACCGCACAGTACTTTTAATTGCAGCCACTAAAATGCGAGAAAACAAAGTCCATCGCTCTATGTGTTGGCACTGTCATGCAGCGTACACACTTTGCACCAAGTAGTTTTTCTAGTAACCAAAAAAGAAAACGATTAACAAAAAACATATTTTTTTAAATGCATTTTTTTTCATTGAAGTCAGATTAAATTGATAATTTTAAATCGCGGGAGCCAAAAAATATATAGTTTATTTACCACGATATGCAATTTTAAAAACGGCAGATTGTTTCTGATGAATGCTTCCGATCACTAAAACCAAAGCGCAAAAAAAAAGAATTACTGCAATGTTAACAACTTTTTGTTAATGCAAACCACGCCACACTAGAACAAAACAGCTCAGTTTTTTGCTAGACAAAAAATCTGTATTGGCTTCTTGTTTTCGCGATCTGTATTTCTTGCAACACGATATTAGTTTTCCAGTTTTTGTCTCTATCGTTCGCGTTTTGATTTGACTGCAAGAATATGTGACGTAAATGACGTACCAAGTCGAAGGTAGACGGAAACCTCAACGCGTCGATTTGCTCCGAAAACCACTGCCTTTTGCTCGTGTTCAGTCCGATGTCAAATCTTTCTTGTGTTATGAACATCTTTGTTATGATACATGCCACAGGCGCATATTGAAAGCATCAAATGGTAAACAAACCGTAAATAAAAATAAATATTCGTACGAATCAGTTTTGCGTTGGAAATGTTTGATTAAATCACCCTAGTAAAACCCGTCTGACTGTCATCCTGATTTTTATTCTTCAACCTGGCTGTAGCTCTCGTTCCATTTCGCGCGAATGTTACCATATTTAACTCTGACGTAGCCGGTATAGAGGAAATAGGACCTTTTTATTTTCCGTTCGAATGAGGTAGGAATTGAAAGCACTGCTTTCCTAAACAAATGGTTAAATATTGAAATTTGGCAGTATGGTGAAGGTATATACTACATAAAAGGTAATTTTATAAATAAATATTCAAATACTCCTCAAGGTATATAGCCCTCTATACTGGTTACGATTGTCCCTGTCATTTTTTAATTATAGCTCTATTGAAAAAAAAATTTTATTTTCTTCAGGCAACGCCAGACGTGTTACCGGATGTTTTTATATTTTTTAAATAAATTCTGCTAGTGAAGTGTTGAATGACTTCATGCGCATAAGGCATCGATCAAGCATACTTCAGTTGAATGAACGTATATCACTTGAGTGAACGCTCGATTCTTAGGATTCGTAGGTGAGCTTTTCTCCGCATCCGTCAAAAGGCCGGTGAGCTTTTCTACGCATCGAACAGTTTTGAAGTGAGTTTTTCTCCAGTGAACTTATCTCCGGTGTGCTTTTCTCCGTTGAGCTTTTATCCGCCGCCCCGCTCAGTGACGCCCGGGTTTATCCGCAACGATGTGTGCCGTATCAAGATACGGAATATTGATCTTGTAAGCACGAGACTCACACATAAAAAAAGAAATGTCGTTGAAAAGCTCAGAACATCCAGACGCTATCTACTACAAAGCCACAATCCCGAACAATACGCAAATAACTTGTGGCCGTTGATATATCTCTTCCGAAGACCAACATAGGAAGCAATTTACTCACGCAAACGGACCCATCGCGCTGGAATATAAAGCACCATAATAAATAATATTTATAATCCTTTTGTGCCACGTACGAAATCAACCTATATGTGATAAAAAAAATTGTATATATATAAAAGCGAGAACAAAGACAAGCTGTTTTGGCATATGGATTTTTCTCGCCTCTTCCTTTTCCGATGCGCGCAGCCTTCCCGAAGTAATTTCTTCGCAACGCGCCCAAGATAAGGAGTAAATTATTTTGTCGTGTTTTATTGACCTTGACATTTGTGTGTGGCGCCACGTAGAAGAATAATAACGTTCGGTGTCTTCGTTTGCCAGACATTGAACGCTCCGAGAGGAACATTTTTGGTATTTTAGTGTTTCTTGGTAGCCCAAGGGTCGATCCCCCCCCCCCACCAACCAGCCAACGCCGCCTAAAAGACAAGGCCTTCGACTTTGCGCGCACCCCTCCCCTCCCCCCCTTAAACGTCATCACTAGTTGGTCCACGGAGAGCTGCTTGGCTTGCGTCAGCGTCACCACCAGCGTGTCTTGCAGCGTCTCACCTCGAGCGCGACGCTGGCACGCAGCGTCAAGGCAGCATCAAGCGTCTTCCCCGCTGGGGGCGGGTCGGGTGTCCACAAACTATGACGTCACGTGGAGGCCTTTGTCTTCTAGGCGGTATTGACCCAACTCTACCCCACCGCATTAAAAAAAAAGAAACGCAGATTATAGAATACGATTTTCGTGCAGGGTCCATATTTTTCACGCACCGTATTGGCAAATCGAACGGTCGGCATGCATCGCAGTCATATTCTGAAGAAAATCAAAAATCAAAACGACGTAGCGGTGTTTTTCTGTTTTCCGAGAGTTAAAACTGGACATTCGTTGATCGCATTGTTCTTCTAAAATGGTGTGCGCATTGGCGAGCCGAAGAATGATAACGAGGTACTAGGAACAAAAAGGGGGGTATCAGCACCATTTCTTTAATACTGAAAAAAAAAATTACGTTTCAGATAAAGAACGCCAAAACAGTCAAGGTCTCGCAAGAATTTGTTTTTGTGTGTTTCCCAATATACCAAATGCTTCCTTCAAAAGACCGATCAGGGAAATCTTCAGCAGTACAGGAACATGTTTTCCTTCTTTCTTCCGACCTTGTCGACGAGAAGCAGAAACGATGCGGAGCGCTAGTTTGTCAGCTTCTTGCACATGGGTTGGGATTATGTCAAAACGCCAAGCTCTGATTGGCTGATAAAAAAATGAAAGCCGTTTAGCAACTCCCTGTAACGCCGAATTTGAGCGCAGCTCTTGAGGAGGAGGGGAAGGCACGGGGGGAGGGGTCACGTGACCTCGGCAAGGGGGTCACGTGGCCTGGGGGTCACATGAAATGAGGGGGTCACGTGACCAGGGGGTCACTTCACCTGAGGGCCACGTGACCTGGAGGGCCACGTGACCTGGGGGTCTCGTGACCGGGGTCACGTGACTTTGGGTGCAAGCAACTTAGGCTGCATGCAACACAAGTTGCATGCAACCTTAGTTGTTGGGGGTCACGTGACCTGCAGGGCCACGTGACCTGGGGAGGTCACGTGGCCTGGGGGTCACGTGACCGGGGGTTGCAAGCAACTAGGTTGCATGTAACTTCAGGTTGCATGCAACCCGCTGCATGCAACGCGCGGTTACGGCGACGGCGACGCCGACGCCGCTCAAGCCGGAAACGGGCGCCTAAGAGCTGCGCTCTAAAACAAATTGTGGATAGACCACAAGGCATCTAGAATTGAGGTTTATCCACTGTCCATTCAATCAAAAGTCATTCAGAGCTCGGCGTCATTCTGACGTCACAGCAACTCCTGTGCCAGAAGCAGACGACTTGCTCTCCGCATACTCTTAAAGTAACTTCGAAGAATAAGGCAATCTTTCAAGAAACACTTCATAAAAAAAAACGTGTCGAGCATTGCTGCGCTGCAAAATACGTCGCAATGCGATAGTATTGACTGTCTTCATGATGGCTATACTCTACCGATTAAATTGCTAGCGCCACGCATCGAGAAACTGAGAGTCGACTGTCCGTACATTTTCAATCAATCAAAAATTGTCACGCTCAGCACGTTGTCGCTTCTGTTCAGCTAGCTCCCATTCAATCTACTCCGTCACCTTGCGAGGCATTTCGTAGACCGCGGCACATCTAGTGAGCGGCTCGTCTCGTGTCCCGCGCATGTGCGCAATGAGCGAAGTGCGAAAGCGGGCGCATAATACCTACATCCAGCGGCGTCACAAAGAGGGGGGGGGGTGGACCGGGCTCGGGGGGGGGACGGGGGGGGGTTGACCGCTCGGGTACCGCGCTGGGTGGAGGGGGGTGTCGCGGCGGGCCACGAGAGAGGGGGGGGTATCGCGGCGGGCTGCGCCGGGTTCCGCGCCAGGGGGGTGTGCCGCTGTACCCTCTTGACGCCACTGCCTACATCTTTCGAAATATTCCCCTTGACACAGCGGTTGAGAGTCTGGTTCAAAACCAAGGTGGTCCCGTGTGAGTTTTTCCTTGAGAGGGCGTTCAGAAGCTTGTTCCTTCTTCTCAGTTTACTCATTTATCAATCTCCGGCCATGCACGCTGCATTACGTGTTAAATATGTGAATTTTCAGGAGAACCTAGCCAAATGAATGGCATTGCTTTCGAAAGTTAATTTTTATCGCTGCAAGTTCAACGCGCAATGAAAAGGAAAAAAAATCTTCAAAAGTTATTTTTTAAGACAAAAACAGCGTGGGAAATACAGACATTTATTACAGTCATACCTAATCAAAACGATGTCCGTGTTACTGGCCCTTGAGTGTCATTTTTCGGAGGAAAGGTGCTATAACCTGCAAATCGCGTGAGTCAGTCACCAGTCGTTTTTTGATTGTGTCATCCTCACTGTGTTCGGTGAAGCGATGCCTTCCTTCGCGTATGCGTTCCTCTCATTTAAATAATTGGTTCGAACATTGAGTCGTGTGCATATCTCTTCGTTGGTGTTGCTAGCGTTTCTTTTGAGATTAGTACTTTGGCGATAACGGGTGTAGTTTGAGTTTCGCACTGGCGGTCATAGCTAAGCTCGCTGTTGCTTTCCTACCACCACGGAAGAGAGAGAGGGGAAAGCTGTTTTTGTACGAATTTCGAGTGACAAGTTAATCTTCTATAATCTTCTAGAGGGAGAGTAGCGACGTCTGGGGAAGCCTGGGACATACAAAGGAAAGTCCCGGTGAAAAGAGATTATATCCTCCTCCTCTTCACTTGTGATTGCCCGAGAGCTGATGGGAAACTCCTCCCGAGTGTGCACAGTGAGCACTTCCCTCAAATATGGCGTCCAGTGAATACCAAATGTTTACAAACAAACCGGAGCGCCACTAGTGGACGCCACCGGCGCCGCACATGCGCAATGTAGTGTGCGCAAGAAGCTCGTCGTCGCCCATAAACAAACAATTGGAATGCGATGTTGTCGGCGTCGGTGTGAGTCCACGTACTCTTTTTCGCGTTGGAATTGTAGTGAAGAACGGTATTCAGGTATTTGTTTTCAAAATTGAAGAGAGAGAGAGAGCTCAGGTTTCTATATTTCTGCATTTACGACTGTGAAAGGGAAAACACCGGCTCTACTTTTTAATAGTAGAAAATCGGGCTCACAATCTTTTGTACTTTTCAAAATAACTAAACGAAAGCGTGATTTTGTTTTTGTCTTGTTACACAACCTGCTTCATATCACGAGTTATAATCACGCAATCGGCGAGAAATAAGAGACGTTTCTTCGAATCTGTGAAAGGGCTACGTTTAGTCATTCATGGAAACAAACTACAAGTTCTAGGAGATCTATCGCCAACTATCAAAGAAGATTCATAACACAACAAGAGAACTCCGTGACTTCGAACAGCGTGACGACCGCCCAAAACCACCTGTTTCATATCCGCGGAATTCATTGTATACGTGCGCTAACAGGTGGCCCAGACCTCAGGCTGCTGCGGTGGAGCTGATGTGGGCACGGAGCATGCGCAAACACTTTTCTTCGAGGCAGATATGGTTTCGGCGCTCGCGCATCGTCTACACCAGGTGTGAGCAAACGCATGCTTGTTTGTAAACATCGCGTTGATCATAGGTGTCACCGAGTTGGATGTCTCACTTCTTAGTCGTTGTAGTGATTCTTTATTGTGGAAGCGAAGGGGCTTAAATTCTTACCCCGTATTATATATATATATATATATATATATATATATATATATATATATATATATATATATATATATATATTTAAAAAACTTTTAGCCTTCTGTGGGAGATAAGTACGGCCATATTGCCCCTCTAGAAAATACTGAGTTGTTCTTTTCTCATTGGAACCGAAAGTAAGCGAGGACGTTGTACCACCTAGTTGACATAAAAGAAAAATAATATTTTGAAATTTCTAGCCACCGCTTGTTGAAGCGTGCTTCTCAAAAGGCGTACTGTAGGAACAGTTATTCTTTTCTCCTGTCTGTCCTACGCTTCACGATGCCACTATACAAGTCGCAGCTGTGAAAAAGAAACAACACAATGTCCACATCATCACTTAATCTTCCAGAAATCCTGAAGATATTTCTTTCTTATAAAGGGCTCTCGTAAATTATCCCAATGTTGAAGGCTGGGGAGACGATTTCTTTGATGCTGAACCACAAGCAGGTGCATAAAGACATGAGACTTCAACAACCGTATTTGTATTAGTCAAGGTAATAAAATGTCCTAGTTCGGACAACAGCTCTCTCAAGAACTAACAGGTACATAAAAAAGAACATGAAAATCTGTTTTATTTCGTATTGAACGCGATAGTGGCTGCTGTTTGAACGACGCGGAAATCAATATATTTTTGCATTGCTGGAGATTGACATTGAAAAGTATATAAATAATTGGCAGCTTTGCGGAGTCCGCACAAGCAGGTAGGTAACACTTAGCGCGGTCGATATTAGGTTGTCGCAAAAGCGGAGAAATCTGGCTAGTCAGTGGAAAGAACAAAACTTTGCGAACTACACACAAGAATTATGTTTTATAACGAGCGTGAAGCGGATGCAATAAGAACTGTATACGGGCTACCTTTTTCCTGAAGACCGAGGATGATGTTCGCACCTCTATCTTTCTATATTTATGACTGCGAAACAGCAAATAGCAATGGTTCTACTTGTTAAGGGTTGGAGGTGGCGATCTCAAGCTTTTGTTCGTTCCTGAATAACCAAAATAGCGACGAATGTATTCTTGCAGCTTATTGCACAAGCAGCGTTATATCATTAGTTGTAAGCTTGCGGTCCGCGAGATATAAGAGAAGCCTTTCCAAGGCCATGAAAGGGCAACATTTAGGCATTGACGGCGACAAACCACACGTTTTAGAAGATCTATCGTGAGCCATAGAAGAAGATTTTAACGAAAAAACCTCTGTGACTCTGAACAGCGGGACGACCGCACAAAAAGTTTCGTTTTTTATCCGTGGAATTCGGTAAATAAACGCCAGCGCGAGGCTCCGACGTGAACTCGTTGCGGTGGCGCTGATGTCCGCGCGGCGCGTGCGCGAACACTTTTCTTGACGCGAATGTGGTTTCGGCCCAAGAGCAGTGCCCACTCCTGGTGTTGGAAAACACATGCCTCTTTGCCAACAGCGCTTGGGTCTATAAAATGTCACCGAGTGGGAGATCTAGCTTTTTTTAGTCTTTGGTGTTTCTGCAATTCGAAAGCGAAGTCGTTTACTTTCTTGTCCCGTATCATAAACAAAATCTTAGTCTTTTTGGGGAGATACGTACAGCCAAACCTTCTCTGCAAAACAATACTAAGACGTTCGTTTTTTTATTCGGACACAAGACAGTCAAGTACAGTGCACCTAGCTGACCTAAAAAAAAAGTAAATATGTGAAATTAATTGCCAATTCTTTTGGAAGCATGCATGTAAAAAGACGCAACCATGGAAATAGTGATTCTCCTATCGTGCCTCTACAACAGTTTAACAATGCCACTATACGAATCTGTGAGAAAACCTGTTATCAATACCATGACGTCATTTTTCATTCGTTCCCTATTAAAACCTCGACAATGTTTCTTGCACAAAAGGGGCTCGAATCCATTAGACACGATTTTGAAAGTTGTGGAGACATTTTTGTTCGATGGCGAGTAGATTTTACATGCACAAAGACTGGAGTCATCCGCAAGCATTTTTATTCCCCGTATTTATGCATGCATTCCCGAGAAAATTCCAAGCACACGTAGTGTTCCGGACACACGACAGGCGGATCGGCTTTGTCACGAGCGCAAAGTTCCCAGAATCCTGCAAATCAGGCAAAAATAAGATATTCATAATATAACATAGGGCTTTATGTTTGCGATGCATTGTTGCAAACTACGTGGAAATAGGACAGCATTGCAGATCGAAGGTTGCGTGTTTTTATTATCTATTTGTTTTTATTAAAAATTCATATACACCTTGATCCTATGTATGGAATCAGACTTATGCACAAATAGACATGCATATGCCCACTGACCGAGCAATATTTATTTCTCTGTTAAATCAAACAAAAAATGCATTCCAGCTAAATTTAACATTTAAAGCTTTTTTAAATATATATACAGCTTAAGACAGTTAAAAAAACACAATCGTCATGTTTTTTTTAGACTTCATTAAGACTTTTAGTGTGGTAAATGCATTTTGTAAAAGTGTTAAATCTTGCAGACATAGTTTGATGATGGTCAATATCCCGTTTCAGTAGCATGTAAAAGCAATCGTCAATGTTGTGTTTGCATAAACTGTCTCGCGTAGTTTACATACCACTCAAAACGTAATAACTGATCCGTTTTTCTTTACATTTCTCAAAATGCTGCAGCGCGTGTGAGTATAACATTCAGGATTAGCTGATCGCAGGTAAAAATGTAGTAATGTTCGCTAAAGATGAAGGAATCATAACGGTTACTACAATGTTCGTGTTCAAACTTTCCTTCGGCGCGCTCCAAGAGCGTTCAAGAGCAATCTGGAGCGATCTGGTGTAATCTGGAGTGATCTTGAGTCGGAGCGAACACGTATAGGAAAGGCTGTGACTGACCTTCGTACGCTTCTAGCAATTTACAATAATTTTAAATGGCCAAGGGTCAGAAAGTACTGGTGAAGACGCAACATGATTAAGCTCAAGAGTAAATAAATAGGGTTAGGAAAAAACATAAATTGACAAGGATAGGGCCTCGAAAGCAGCTGGCTTGGTTTATGGCTTAACAAATAGAAAGTATGAGAAAAAAAAGGAAAACATCTTGAAAACCTATAATGAAAAAAAAGAAAAGAAGAAAAATACAGATATGAAACAATTCCAAAATAGTCATTCCAAAATGTCACAAACAGTTTTACAAACAAAAAATAATAAGTTCAGCTTGTTTATGCAAGCCATAGTTGTATATGCAAGTGACAGCATCAGAAATAAAGAGAGTGCCGATACTGATTAGATCATAATCGCTCTGAAGGCAATAAGATCGCGGCATTTTTTGATGAGAACGCCCAAGAAGGGGGTCGCAAAACGAGGACTGTGTGAACAAAATACTTAGTCTACGCCCTTTATTTTTAAGCTTTCAGTGACTACAGCTAGCACTTTGATATTCCTTAAAGTCAGTAAAAAAAAAACGCTGAATCAAACAAAAGGAATTAAATCAACGAAAAATTAACATAACAGACTCCTTTATAGATTTCGTAATAAAAAGAGCGTCAACAACGTTCCCCGTGTTTAGCACGTTTATTATACCTGTGCTACACTTTTAGAACGAACACGCCATCGCCGCTTTATAGCATTTTAGCTTGAAGGGACACCGGCGGGTACCGAATTCTATCGCTTATGCTGGTATCCCAACTGAGCACTTTTCACCACAATGGTAGTTTTTATGACAGTCTTTCAATACTAATAAAAAAATCTGCGATGTCTAGTTCGTGCTAACAGTGTTGCGTACACCATGCTTGTTAATGGATACCAATTTAAATCTCAGATGAATAGATGCAGATGTTTGTAACAAATAGGAAGGACGATATACATTACTTGTGATGCGACACACGCGGCAGCAGGAGTAGTCGTAAAAGAATTCATTTCCTTCGCATGGATAATTGAAGCATTGCAGACAGGGAAAGAACCGCCGTCCGGGTACGGATACGTTGAAGCGGATTTGGTAGGGATCCCCTATGGATGCTTCGACGGCTTGCAGCATGGCACGTGTGGCGACCACCATTAATAACTTGATTGTCAATCCCATATTTTGCATAAAGCCTTCGCCTTTCGTTCCACCCTTCGCACACTCGTGCAGTTACCTATTGAAGAAATAGCGTTGAACGTTGGTACGGCGTTTGGTGCGTAGTTCATTCAGAAAAACGAATTACAAAAAGCCACGCGAAGTGTGCTGCGATTGACAGCAGAAAGTCTTGACTTGTTGAAAAATGCGCTTTGGATATTTGATTTTAGACTTTGGAAACTTGCTTCCAGTTGATGTGCTTGAGGATATTTTCTTTTAGTCAATGGGTTTTTAGGGTATTTTGCTTCAGGAACTTCGTTTTTAGTAGTCTAGTGTTGGAGATGAGGTTTTACGATGTGTTCATTTGCGAAATGCCTTTACGGGAAAGGATTCTACAAGGTGTGCTCTTGGCAAGAAAATGACACTGAGACGTGATTTGTGGTTGAAATGCTCGTATAGAACGTGATTTTGAGTCAATTGCTTTTTGTAGACGCGCCGAAAAACCTTCCATTAACCGGAAGCAGACGCCCATGGACGTCAATATGCTGCTTGAAGACGCTTATAGACGTCTGTAAGTAGCCATGCTTCAAAAATAAGTCTGGCCGCTGTCTCTGATAAATTATTCTTTCGGGCAGCAATCTGGCAACCGGGAGTACGCCTTAGTAAGGGTCTACTACCAGGCAATCTATGCCAGCAGCCAGCAGCAAGATGGCGACGCCCTGAGGCCATACTTGTAAACATTTATTGCCACCTCTTATAGCTAAAATGAGTGAAAATAGTATTTAGTTAAAAACTAGAGTAAAATGTAGGCTATTTACAAAATTATCGATCTTCCAAACATCTACTTAAGAAAAGACAAAGTAAAAATGTAGGCTCATTGACTCCGACCCTTTCGTGATAAAGGTATTTGTGTCCTCTCCATTTTTTTTTGTGATGAGTTGAAGAATTGTATTTGTTTTATTAGGAGTTCGAAGTGGTAAGCTAGAGGACACTTCGTAGGCTGAACCACATAGAAATTTTCAGTAACTATCTCAAAACAAAACGTACTTAATTTGGAGTTTTTATGATCCATAAGCAGACTTAGTAACCTAGCATTTTGTTCTTTCTTTTTTACTTGTTGATGCTAAAACGGTACTTGAATCGACCAACCACAAATGGAAGACACAATTATGTAGAAACTAACTTGACTATACCTGTAGACATATCCATTTCCTTTGCATTTTGTTCGCGCTCAAAGTTTATGTGGCGTTGTGATGCCTTAATTGGGCTGCATTTAGTAAACATGCTTACACAGCTTCGTGCAACAAGTTTAAACATGAAAGGTATGATAGACCGCGTTAACACGTAACAATGTCCAATATCCAAATGCTCAATTGCCAACAAATATACTCTGACAAACTCAAAGTTATAGCGTCATTCCCTGTCACATAAGCGCGCTGCAATATATCTTTTAGTCAGATAATCGGGGCACAATTCTGTATAGCGCCTAATAGCCACGATGTTCAAAGACTTTGCAACAGGTGTGTTAGGCAACGAGTGCCGATTTTTCTGCTCAAGGAGATACGTCGATCTAAAAAAATAAACACAGACACACACATACACTAGTAACAACACGACAGTTTACACAATTAGTTTTCTGAACATGTGCTTTTCAATTATATTTATTCTAGAAAAGTAAAACAAACAACTTTTTCTCACCAAACAGATAATTTAGAAAAATATACTCCCGATGACGTATAATTGAAGGTGGTTCTACCAGCGTTCATTTTGATGGCCTCAAGGCAGCTATACTCGTTGTCACATAACAAAATGACGTTTATGCGCAATATTCACGCCCTTCGCGAAGTAGTTCTTACAAGATTTGGTTTTCGTGAAAAAAAAAAATGGTGCCTCTGGGGATTGAAACATGTACGGATTGATAAAAGAGCATAAGGCTAAATCTAAGATACACAAACATATATCTTAATTCAACACATTGAGGGGGAAATTAGTAATACGTTCCGCGAGAACCGAGCTTTTTCTACTACGGTTCTTGAGGGGAATACAAGTAGACGATTATCATTAATATATAATCAAGAAAGTGGCAGGATGTTCTCGACCGACTTTCTAAACGACCTACTCACGTGCCACCATGAACGAAGTTACCGTGAAGTTGATGAAGTTAGCGTGCCTATTATTCGTCAGTTGACGCGTCCAGTTTATGTACGTGTCGCTCGACAGCATTCAAACGTTCATCATACAAACTACAAGACGTCAGAGTCCCGTCATAAAAATGGATTTTAAAGGAACAGCGATTGGGGTCCAGAACAAATATTAGGGCTCTTTGTTTGTGACGCGTAAATATATGCGTCACTGCCTCGCTCCAGAATTATACCGGCTGTGAATTAAGCTTTCAGCGCAGGTGTGAAGTGCCATCAAAATCTCTTTCGCTGTTGGAGACGACTGTACTTGTTAAAATAATTGACGGTGCTCGTCATAGCAGCTGTCTTATCAAGGCGTCTAATAAACACCCCACTGTAGAGGGTGGACCGCTCCGCTTACTGAGAGGAACATGCAACTACGGGTGTTCAGGGTTATACCAATATTTTACGATGTTCTTCATATCCTGCTTAGTACCGGCTGAGAAACCACACATTCTCACCGATTATTTCTTCGTGTTTGCCTTCGGTACTAGCGTAAAATGCCGTGGGAGCGCCCATTCCATTTTCACTGAAAACTGGGTTAACCTATACATTGGTGCTTATCCAGTCATGTCGGGCTACTTAACGTAGAATGTCAGAATTGCCAAGTTCGGGAAAAGGGAACGGCGGGCGCTTCTACGGTAGTCTACAATGATTATATATATATATATATATATATATATATATATATATATTCGAAACGTCGAATAAAATCCTCCTGGTTCGTTTTCAGACCTGCATATCTGTCCCTACGCCTTCGGCCCCCAAGCCAACATGCCTATATATATATCATATATATATATATATATATATATATATATATATATATATATATATATATAATCATATAAACTACCGTAGAAGCGCCCACTGTTCACTTTTCCCGAACTTGGCAATTCTGCAAATTCTACATATTTAAATATATATATTTATATATATATTTTTTCATTTCAGTCAATCTCATGATTAATATGCTAAATTCATTCTCGTTTTCCCAGTACTCCTGCGTCCAAGAAGCCCCAAGCAACAGTCAGTTTTTCTCCGTGACGGCCGCCATATTGAATTATGACGTCGCCGAGTGGAGAAAATAAAGCAAATCACTCTTTTGCCGACTGGAAAGCGCTGGAATCGAAGAGGTTCGTGCCATTCATTTCTACTTTCTTACTTGTGCATGCCTTCTTATTGTAGTTATGCTTAAACTATTTATTTTTTCTCGCCCAATCCAGCTACGTCATATATCAACATGGCGACCGTCACACGAAAATGGTCTATGCAGAGCGCGAGCTCGTTCGTTTCTTCCTCAGAGGTTGCGGTGACGTCAGAACGCCGAGCTCTTATTGGTTGATTGAACAAAGGATAGTGGGTAGAAGCCTCAAGGCATTTAGAATTGAGGTCTAACCACCGTCCTTGCAATCAGAGCCAATCGGAGCTCGGCGTTGTTCTGACGTCACCGCAACCCCTGAGCAAGAAGCAGACGCGAACTTGCGCTCCGAATAGTCTCTATGTGGAGAGCAAGTCGTCTGCTTCTTGCGCAGGGGTTGCGGTGACGTCAGAACAACGCCGAGCTCCGATTGGCTCTGATTGCAAGGACAGTGGATAGACCTCAATTCTAAATGCCTTGAGGTCTACCCACTATCTTTTCTTCAATCAACCAATAAGAGCTCGGCATTCTGACATCATCGCCACCCCTGTGCAAAAAGCAGACGAATCTTAAGAAACGCAGGTAGTGGCGATTCCCGATCATCATATCATCGCTTCGCAGCCAATGAGGTTGCAGCGTTGGCCGATGAGAACGGGGAAGGGCGAATGACGAGGCAAAAATCGCAAACAAAAATAAAAAAACGCCCTGAATATTTTGTAAGCTCTCCGTGACTACACGGGTAGAAACCGTGGGAGAGGATGAGAGGAGAGCTTGCGTGGACGTCAGAATACCATGGTTTGGTTGGAATGACGAGCGGGTATAGACGCGAAGCCAGCTGCTGCCTTTGTCTATATACTCGCTCTTCCAACGCGTTCGAACGACAAACGCCGGAGTTCGGCGTTCATCGTTCGCTTTCGAAAGCGTTCGAACCGTGGGTAGGAGGGACAAAGGCTGCTAGCAATTTAGTTCTGCCCACTAATCATTCCAACCAGAGGTCGTCAAATTCTGCAAAACAGTTTAACCAATCGCGGTCTTACACTACCTTCAGAATCAAACGAATACACATGATATTTTTTTTAGGAATGTTTGGTGATTACGAAAACTAATACAAATACCAATTGTACAGGTGCGCGAAATTTCTGAGGTAGTCAATTATTTTTATTATCAATGTAAAAAACACTACATGGATCGTTTCAATACCTTTATGTGAGCGTATGATACAATGGCGCATTACAGAAAACACAAGCCTTAGGCTCCAGCTGAGATTGAGACTTTCAAAATGCTGTTTATATATGTGGTGCATAAAAACAAGTCCCGCTGTTCTCGCCACCTGTAGTCATTTAATATAACAATATTTACGCTTTCTTTACGTCATCGTAAAATAATGCGAATGATATTATAACATTAGCATTTTAATTCCGTTATTCATTTCTTTGAAGGAGGGAGCAATTTATGATCTGCCCCCGGAACAATAGGTGGTGCGGACGGTCCATTCATTGATATGTCTACGTGATCTACCACCCGATTAAGAGTGATCAGATGTGTGAACCTGTTCATACAGGGTCGCATTTACAAGCAAGCCGTATCGACTGACAGCTGACTCGACAAAGCTGACAAGGACTGCAACCCTGCAGATCCCTTAACGTGTGGCCGCCGCACTTCCCTTGTACTTGCGGATTTCGAAACTGCTGAAGCCAACGGGTTTTGGACTCCGAGAGCTACAACGGTCAACCACGACGATGGGGCGACTGAATAATTGAGTGCTACACAAGCATCTGCCGGTCCACTCGTTCCGCATCCGACCAATAAAACGGCCTATTCTCGCGCTGGCAATCTAGAGCGATTGTCCAGGCTTTATCAAATACGGCTCTTAATGTTCACCTCACACTCCCACCACACTTGTCTGCGATTTTTTTGTTTGAGATATAAACAAATTTGTGATATTTTATTGACGTATGGTTTTGATGTTTTGTTTTACAGGATTGAACTTTCATAGTTTGGGCATTGTTACACTCTAAAACATATGTTGATTCTATTTACCCGAAACCACTGGGGAGAGGCAATCGCCGCAATCTACGGAAGGAACTTTGAGAATAACCATGCTGAATACGTGTGCAGACCTAAAAACTAAAAACCATCTACTATGTGAGATGCATCGCGACGTTTCAGGTACTTACTTCGTGATCAGCGTCACCGCACCCACAGTTTTACTTTTTCTTTTTTTCGTTGCTAAATCTTTTAGCCACGTCCTCCGCCAAGCACCCTCTGTAGATTGCAGCGATTGGTTCTCTGAAGTGCTTTGCGGAAATGATGCGGTCCAGGTGGCACAATCTATCACCCGATTAAAATGGTTCAGCGCTTCGTGTTCATTCATCCAGAGTCGCATTTACAAGCAAACCGCATCGATTGACAGCAGACTGGACAAAGCTGACAGGGACTGCAGCCTTGCAGATTCCTTAATTTGTGGCCTTTTGAGAAGGGTCTTCTTTCAGTCGATACGGTTTGCTCGTAAATGCGACTCTGGATGGATAGACACGAATGGCTGAACCAATTTTAATCGGGTGGTAGATTGTGTACCCTGGACGGCATCATTGAATGGACCGCACCAATCACAAGATTTATGCTAAAATTCTGACCAGTCGCGTGGCCGGAATCTCCATAGTAATTCTCTGTGTGTGTGACAGCAACTTTTGAATTGATAATGGTACAAAACCGTGATTTCGAACAGTTTATGCTGGGTATGATGACCTTAATTATTGATTCTGAATGCACCAGATTTTTCAAAGCGCACCAAGATTGCTGAAGCGCATTGAAACGAATATTCGTCGCTTATTTGCGCAAAACTTGCAAGTTGCAGCCACTTGATCACCTGCAATTGACGGATTAACTTGATTTTGGCGGAATCAAAGTAAAAATGAATGAGTGCATGCCTTCCCGGAACCTTGCAGCATTGGTTTACTTTGTCGTGCATAACTTCCTGGGCTCCATTCCCACCTTTGCCCGTTTTGATCTGAATGTGCATAGTACCGACGCGTGGTCGACCATATCACTACTGCGTGAGGCACGGTAAACACCTTAGGCGAGCAGCGGTATTGCAGTGCCTAAATTTGTCATCTCACACAAAACACCAGACGCTAATTTTCCAATGTTCACATGCACACACAACACAATTACGTTTTCTTGTGTAAAACGTTTATTTAGCTCACAAGCTTTGGTCTGCAAAACAATATTGACCGTAATCAACATCAGAGAAAACCGCACACGAGTTAGGGTTAGTAGAATTATCGATAACGTTCGCATTTTCGGGAGTCAAACAGACACTGGTAGTGCTCCGGGCACACAACAGCAGAATCGTTCCTGTCCCTTGCACAAGCCTCCCCGGGTTCTGCAGCTCAAGACATAAATGAATGAAACAGATCAAGGTGAGTTCGAACAAATACTGAAAGTGCAGTAAGATGGAGAGACGGGCTGGATTGTACATCGCTAGAACACTGGACGCGCCAGGAAACTAGAACAACAATGGCAAACGGTGCGTTACTAACAAATTACCTTTGATGTGATAAAAAGGCAGACATGTTTTTGTTGTGAAAAATTATAAAGACAAACAGAATGCTTTCTTGTGTTAGTGATAACAGGTCGTATATTATTCTGTTATGGCCGTATATGTTTCTGTTGTGATAACTGATAGGAACGCCTATATGTGTCTGCTGTGATGAGGAGGAGTATGTATGTTTGGTTGCAGCAACTGATAACACGTCATATATATGTTCCTGTTGTGATAAGAGATAACAAGACACATATGCTCGGTTGTGATAAGTGATAGGAAGGCATGAATGTTTTGTTGCAAAAAGTGAAATGAAGACGTATGTGTTTTTGTTTCTCATAAGTGATGACAAAAGTACATATACTCTGTTGGGATAAGTGGTAAGAAGTCATATATTCCGATATTGGTAAGTGATAACCAGGCATACATGTTTCTGTTGTGGTAAGTGATATAAATGTTGTGATAAGTAATGAAAAGGCAAACCTACATGTTTCAGCTGGGACAAGTAATAAAAAGGCAAACATGTTTCTGATGTTGTAAGTGATAACAAGGCATATATGTTTCTGTTTTGATAAGTGATAACAAAGAATGAATATGGCTCTTTTGGGATAAGTATTAGGAAAACGTATATGTTTCTCTTGTGCTAAGTAAAAAGAAGGTATATATGTTCTCTGTTTTGATAAGGGATAAGAGCGTGTACATGTTTTTGATGTAAATTTGAGATTAGTGAGAAGGCATAATGTTTACGTTGTAATAACTAATAAGAAGGCATATATGTTTTTTTATTGTTACATTGAATTTCGGAGATTAGTAGCGCACTGTGTGTCTTCTGTTCAGTTTTTTTTCTGCCTTTGCGCTTTCAGTAATCTTATTGAAAATGATATAATACCGTCAAAATGCTTCAAAAGAAAGCTTCTTCAACGGCTAATGCAGCCTCGCTTGAAAAACATGATAAAATGTTTTCTCAGTACTTTCAGGCTCTGATACAGTGAAAACTAAATTTAAATATAAACAAGACTATAAGATGCCTCCTTTAAAACTAAACTACAGTCATTGACAGCTTAAAAAGTACATTGAACTCACAAAAGAACAAATTTTGTGTACTGCTTAGGTAAGTCACCCGTGTCAAAATTAACATTCCCCAAAACGAAACAAAAAAACAAAAAAAAAGGTTTTAGCGTAGCACTGAAGTCACGCTAGACATTTTGAGCCAGTAGCAGTTACGAAACTTGCCTCTATATTTATGCAGATTCCGAAATAGAAGGATTTTTCGAAATCGCTCTTAGGGCACTAGTGCCCCCCCCCCCCCCCCACACACACACACACACTCCCAATTTTGTTTTTTCCATCAGAAGGTTGACTGTTTTAGAGAAATTTTAAAGTAGTATTTTCACTACGTGACTGATTTTATTTTAGGAGGATTTCCGTGACCTGTTCTTATTTCGAGAGGTCACCTAAATGTAACTATGTGTCGAAATCGCTAAAATAAGTCCCGAGACGGCAGCATCGCGTAATACGTTTCTTGGGAAGGATTATTTTGCGACGTAGTTGCCGTATTCAAGAGCTTTTTTTTGTTTGTTCATTGTTTTTTTTTACGAAAGCCAGAGTGTACCTTACTACCTTAATGCTTCTTGCTTCGTGATTTGTGTTTTGGCGTTCTAATGGTTAATGTCACATGATCATATCATATGCATATCTATTTCTTTTTTAATGAGTAGGATTATTGTTTAAGAGTTTCTAGTGTACGAGTTGGTGTACCTAAGAGAAGGCCGCTCGGCCGTTTTAGGGCACCCGAAAAATAAAGATTATTATTATTATTATTATTATTATCATAGGCTTCGGAGTAATAATATTATGATCCGGGATCCTCGTATTCTGCGTTTATAACCTATTATGGACAATAGCTTGGAAAGATTAGATAAAGCAGCTAGTGGGAAGAAGGAGCAATACTAAAGGTCACCGGGATGCGTTTAATTGTTTTTAAAACAGACAAAGAGAATATTTAACATAGTCCCGTATTTGAGTTTTCTTGTAATTATGGGTTTTTATTTCCTTCCAGTCTAAGAATCCGCCCTATACACAAATTTGTTCCATCTAAACGAACAAAAATTTAGGGTGCAATCAAGCTGGTGAAAGCTTAACATGATTTAAGAACAAAACCCCGAGAATGGGAAAAAGACGAAGGACAACACAACGCAAAGTCTTAAGATACTGTGTGTTCTGTGGTCCTTCTTCTTTTCCCCAGTCTCGGGGTTTTGTCTTAAATTATGTTGCGTCTATTTTTCCCAAACCACTTGGAAGAAGTAATTGCTAAAATCTTACTGAGGTCTTGCTAGTACCAAAGCGCAGACGGCTTTATTTTCAGGTCTAAACATATTATCAGCTTCGCCATTCGCCGAGCTCGCTCCCTTGTATTGCAGCGTTTGTGCCAAACACTGCAATACAAGCTCTGCGAGAAAGTAGGCTAACCGGAACCACGAGCTCTGCGAGAAAGTAGGCTAACCGGATTTTCGTAGAGTGCAGAAAGGCACTTGTTCTCCAAATTACAGAGAAGTAGAAAAAAAAACTTAGTCTCTGCCGTACACGAAGGTCACTCAAAATAAGCCTTAATAACAAGAAGGACCTCAGAGATTGCTCTCTTATAATTAACTTACTGACACCCACACTCTGTAATTTCAGAATTCTGAAATGTGTACCTCGTTGCAAAGCACCTAGAGGTCTCCAATCTACGGCAAAAGACGGGGCTTTAAAATACGCTTTGTCCTAAGAAAACAGGTTACGTTGTGGCACTGAGCGTGATGAAACGTCATTCTCGCTGCAGCAGCGCAGTCCGTTTTCTTAGGTCTATACATATTCTAAGTATCGTCATTCACCGAGTTTTCTTGCGAAGATTGAAGCTATTTGCTCTCTCAACTGTTTTGCGGGCAGTGGCGGATCCAAGGGGGGCGACGGGGGCGGCTGCCCCCCCCCCCCCAAACCAAGTCGACCCCCTCCCTCCCCGCTTCTCGGAGGGCACTTTTACATGGGTGGACCCCCCAGCACAAGAAAGAATGGGAGAATAGTATCCTCACAAATTTTCCGCCCCCCCTACCCCCCCCCCCCCCAAAACGGAGTTCTGGATCCGCCCCTGTTAGCGGGAAATTAGAACCTCCGGATTTCTTGGCGCAGCTTTACTAAACTGTGATATTAGAGAGCTTATACGGCACCTATGATGCGGCAGGGACGGCAGCAGGCGGCAAATGCATCGAGGGGTCTAAGGCGTTGCTCATCCTTTCGACAGGGAAAATTGAAGCACTGTAGGCATTTCACACGCTGTAAGGTTTCAATCAACCTGATATTGTAGAAGACGCTGTAGTCTTTGGCGATGGCCTTTGTGAGACGCAGAACGAAATGGGCTGTGGCCACGAGCACCAACACCCGGGCAATTGGTCGCATTTTTCTGAAGTGACTTTGAGCGTCCCCGTTCAGCGAATGTCACTTTGGCCTAGAAGAAAACAAAAGTCACAAACCTATAATGAAATTGTGGCACTTCTATAAGAACCTTTGCGGAATCATTAAAACAACCTGAGATCCGAGTAATCATATTTCCTTCTATGAATCCAGATAATTATATTCAGGTCGATTTAAAAGTAATGCGAGTTTGGTGTAACCACTGGAAAATAAGCTTAAATATAAGAAAGTGTGAATATATGTGTTTTTCACGTGGTATAGCTTGCCCAACTGCATATGAACTGAAAAATGTAATACCTGTACGTGTGGACAGTTATATGTAGGTGGGTGTTTGTCTTTCGTCCAATTTAAAATGCAATAACCGCATTGATTATACTCTTGCAAAGGCTTGTAAAATGTTGTGCATTGTCAGTAGAAATTTTTAAAATACATCACGTGGCGTGAAACAGACATTATATTTTTCTTTTTTCAGGTCGATTCTAGAGTATGTGTCTTTCATCTGGGACCCGCCTTAGAGTTATCTTGTACAAAAGCTAGATGACGTTTAAGAATCGGGCAATAAAATTCCTGACAGGAGATTACAGCCCATACACAAGCTGTACAGAAATAAGAAATAGATAAGGTTGGGTCAATCTTAAACATCGAAGAAGGTGCTTAAGGCTCATATGTTTTCACACAGTGTAACATGGACGGACAGGTATTGAACAACGTTTGTATATGTTAGAACTGCATCACGTATCTGCAAGATCGGATAACTCGAAAAAAGTTGCACAGTCTCATTATCAAACTCGTCGTTCTTCTTCATCATGTTTTGTGAGAACCATTGGGAGTCCCTTACAAAAAATTTATATCTGGCCAGATCTGAAGACTTCCAGATATGGCCACATCGAAGTAATACATATAACCTGATATAGCATATCCTGCCAGAGGCGGCCTGGATATCCCTGGCCAGGCATGGAAATCCCAGACCTGGCTAAGTAAGGAAATTCCAGATCTGGCCAGGCATTTCAAAGGGACACAAGCCTGAAACCAGCACTATCTTTTTATTATATACAATTCTCCCAAGCGCCCCGGCCCGCGCTCGAGGAGCTATAGGAACGGTGATCTAAGAAAATTTTATTCCCTAGTGATCACTAGTTTTGACCACCTCCATGGTTACACAGTTTCGAGTGTAATTCAGTGGTCACCACCCTGAACAAGCGTCCCATACAAGCTCAAGGACTCCGTCATATCACTTTTAAAAATTTCTCATCAAAGGCAGCGTTTATGATACTGTGCATTCCTGTTCAACCTTCAGCCAGGCTGCGGTGCCGAAATCTCTTGCTAAGTATTATCATTCTCGTTGATTGTTGTTTTAGCAGGAATTACTTAAAAGCCGAGAAATCACAGCAACCAAGGCCGAGATTTAGCTCCGGATTCAGCGGAACTGTTTTCAGAATTTTTGGCGTTTCCAACTTAATATCAGCGTCTTTTGAAGCTGTACGAGAATGATAATAGTGCAAGAGATATGTCTCCAGCTCATCCAGGTTGAAGGTTGAACAGAATGCACAGTACTGATTCATTGGCGAAAAATGTTTAAGGTGATGTGACGAGTGTACTTGGGTTCCATAGCACACTTGTTCAGGGTTGACTCCGAGATTGCACTCAAAACTGTGTAACCATAGAATTGGTCGAGAATTTCCGATCACTGAGGCGGCCTGAAGAAACACCGTCCCCATGATTCCTCGAGAACGGGCCGAGGTGCTTGGGAGATTCTAGCAAATTGTCTAATCCGGCGTAATGTTAGCGCTTCAAATAATTGAGTCTACATTGAAATCCTCGTGAAAATTAACACAAATAATCTCGAACTTAAGCCGCAGAAGCCCGAAGTTCGGGATTATTTGCGCTGTATATTTAGATTGCGAACAATGAGTCATTCACATTTTGCTAACAAAGTAAATATGTAGCTTTTTTTAACTTTTTAATATGTTTGAAAACCGGCCTGCCAGATAAAGCTGTATATACGCCAGATAAGGCTGTGTATACGCCAGATAAGTCTCGTATATACGCCATATCAGGCTGCATATACGCCGAATAACCCTGTATATACGCCAGATAAGTCTCGCATATACGCCATATCAATGTAACCGCATATACGCCAGATAAGTCTGTATATACGCCGTATATAATCATATAATGTTTGATATGGCCAGATATGGCCCAGATATAAGATTTCCATACGGGTGGAATTCACCTCCGGAAAAACTAATCTCGGTTTTTGATGACGCTGTTTTTTTTTTATAAGAGACTAGTAGAGTTGTATTGAAATATAGAAATGTATTCTTCGTTGTTTTTCTTTTGGTGTGTGTAAATGAATTTTGAATATGTTCATTACGTGTACGGAATCCATGTATCCCATCTTCTGTGTTATGTCGTTTTTTGTGTGTTTTCCGTCTTTTGTGTGCGCGCATGCATTTTTAATATATTCATTGTGTGTACGCCATCCATGTACCCCCCTGCATAATGCCTAACGGCGCAGCAGGTATTTCTATAATTAAGTAAATATACCGGGTGTTATTTTTTATTCGAAACAGATTTATTTTAAAAAGCTAAGTAAGAAAGTTACACTCTACGCCGCTTGTGAAAGGTCAGCTATAGCCGGCTGGGGGGACATATTATAGGGGGCTAATTCGTAATGATCAGTCGGCCAATTAATTAAATTTCGTTAATTAACGTTTTAGTTAATGGAAATAGACAGCTTAGGTTTCAATTAGAAACTTGCTGGGCGTCATCAAAAACCACTAAATCAGTCACTTTCAGACAGCCTTAAGCGCGTGAGAAGCGCAGTAGCGCAGTTAAAGTTACCACTCGTGGAGCAGGTACAAGGCTAGTGGTTGCGGTAAGGCGCCCGCGCTGATTTTTCCGTCTCTTATCTAGCCCCAGCCTTGCACCTGCTCACCACGAGTGGTAACTTTAGTGCACTACTATGCTTTTCATGCGCTCAAAGTCTTTCATGAAGTGAGCTGATTTAGGGGTTTTTGGATGATGCTGAGCAGGATTTCTAGTGGAACTATATGTCTTCATTTTCATTAATTAAAAAGTTTGTTAGCGAATTTTAGAACAATTGTAATTAGTCCGTAGCGCTGATCGATTAGCCCCCTGCAATATGTCCCCCTGGCCGTATAACTCACCTCCACAAGCAGCATAAGTGTAACTTTCACGGCTTTTTTTTTTAAATAAATATGTTTCGAATAAAAGTGTAACACCCTATATATTTATTTTTTAGAAAATTATTTAATTGTAAAAATGTATACCTCTGCCACCAAGCACTAAGTGCGTTCAGAACTTTTTTAAAACTTGTCATGGATCCTACGAGCAGATACCAGAAGGATCCCAAGAGCTACTCAATATTTTGTGATATAATTTCTTCCCACTTCAGCAAATCCCATATTTCTAATGAAGTTACAACTTGCTGAAGTGGAATATTTCACTGAGTATTGAACGTAAAACGCAAGTACGCGAATAAAATATTAAGCTTGCCGAAATGTAATGATCATGTAGAATTTCGAATGTAGCGAACTGTATCTTCAACGCGTCAGAAATACACAATGTTTTTCCCGCGACGTCATGAAACTGTGACATTTATGAGCGACGGCTGCTCTGAAGCTTAAAACGACTCTAGGATTAAAAACGCGGAGCAAGTTTAATCCGGTTACAAAGGATTTTTAAATGTTCTTATGAGACCCCCCAAAGTTAGTAAGCATGACGAGATAGAGAAGGACGTACCTGTTGAATAATCAAGCGGCAACGAATGTTATGGGAATGTTCGCATGCCGATTCTGATAAGGAACAAGAAGAAATGTAATTCAAAGTTCTCCTGTAAGAACGTTAATTGCTCTATTTCCTCACCGTTCGTGATCACTCCAGTAAAATAAAAAAAACGCCCATTGAACCATGCAGTGTTTTCTAATGTGGATACCGGAGCATGTATCTATAAATAGATAAATGAATAAAAAACAAGCTAAAGAATTAAACAATGTGCTCACTTGGAACAATGTTACAAATGGCGACCTGGCTAGAGCTCAGCTCGTTAAATGGGCAGACAGTTTCGAACAATGCTTTCCTACTTTAATTGTTTTTTTTTTCTGGGAGAAAGGGAACAAGTTGAATTTTATAGTTTCCGAAGCATCACAAAAGAATAATATATGTGCATCGTTAATTCTTAAGAAGAGATCTATTGTTGTCGAATCTTCTGTTAGAAATGTCTTTTATGCTCGCCTGTGGACGTGAGTCCTCCCTTCAAGTTTCTAAGAGAATCCAGCTTGTAATGAGAATCGTTTATATAGAAGCTTTCTTCGAAAGGACATTGAAAATTTCCAGTAGACAGTTCTAGCATGGTTCCTCAATGCCTTGCATTGGACGAAGACAATATCTAAATTTAAGATGCGCGATATGCTAACTAAGTACACTCAGAATTAATTGTATGCCCGCGCTTCCATGTATTACTAGTAAGAAAGATTCGTATTACATCTAATACGTGCGGCGCGGCTGAGAATAACGATTTCTGGCTTTAGCACTCATTCGCTTGCAATTAAAGATTTGATAAAGAAGAGAAACTTTTTTCTTCTTTCTTTCTCATTTGCAAGAGAAGAAATTTTGCACAAAGGTCACGAGCGCTCAAACCAACGTCCCTGAAGCGAGCATGAAAGTGATACCACTACTAATTTTAAACGCACATAGAAATCAACATCTAAACATCGTATTTTGTCACATTACCGCACATAATGTTAATTTAATTTTAATTAACTTACTTTAAAATCCCGTTTACGAGTATCACTTAACGGAGAATAAATTGCATTCAGGTAAAAAAAAACACATTCTCAATTTGCGGACAGTTTAAGAAACGTAAAGCGAGGCGAGTTCCGTGCACCTTAGAGTTATTATAATATACGCTAGAGGTTCAACTAGTGCTAGTGTGGTGACGCAAGTTGAAGCAGACAGCAACCGGAAGAGAATTGACTTCCAGTACAGCAGTTCTATAAGAAAAAGTGAGTCCATTTTCTCCCTGCGCTCGATCGTAAGAGCAAATATCCCGAATACTTCGTACGTAAGAGGTAGCTTGGAACATTTCTCCAGTCAGGGAGACAAAATAATTGGTCAGTTACGGCGTTTTTTTGTTTAAATTCATTGCATTAAAAAACGGTGCTAAAACAGCTTCGCACATGTATTTTTGTGCACCGTCGGACACTGTTAGCGCGAACACGACGTCGGCGCTTTTCAGCATGAAGGATATACGTGCCAAACGAACGAACGGGACATCTGGAACCCAAGAGAGACGGCAAGGACTACGCAGTAACACTGGATCAGTAACTGCTCGTGCATGTACGATCAAAATAAATTGAACGCCACGTAATATAGTTCGATCTTCAACAAGTAAGTACTGCTTTATTCTTTCTGCTGTGTGCGAAT
The DNA here is from genome assembly GCA_037355805.1 of Ixodes ricinus. NCBI lineage: Eukaryota > Metazoa > Arthropoda > Arachnida > Ixodida > Ixodidae > Ixodes > Ixodes ricinus. The sequence continues at coordinate 48,036 of JAZHYW010013754.1, read as the reverse complement.
CTGCTTGTTCGACGTTCAAAGCATCACCCGCACGCTCGAAATCTTTATAAACAAGTGCCTGATAAAAGTTGCCCGGCAAAGAAAACAATGAAAATGGACACTTTTTATAGTCCACGTACCTTATTCTTTATGCATTGAATGTTTTTATCGGCTCATGAAGATGCCCGACGGGGTCATTTTCATATAGTGGACAAGACCGGCATATTAGCAACATATAAGCGTCACCGGAATGCTGGGGAACCTTGAACACAGTCTATAATCATTTCGATTGTTATTTTGCTTTAAATTATCGCTTGGTTTTACCCACCTGCTGCGGAACACCTGTTTGGGACTGAAAGTAGCGGAGTTAAACATTCGTTCAGTGATGAAGAGAAATGCGCTAGCTAAAGAAATTACACTTTTACAATGTTAATCAAGGTACATACTATTCGGTACGACCTTCAAACTACGAAAAAGTGATACTCATGTTAGTGTTTCCTGGCGAAGAGACACAAATGCACGCAGCGTATTTTCCTCATAGGAATGCGTTGAAGCACCGCAAAGAAGCAGACTGGTTGCTGTCTGCTTCAAATGTGCGTCACGGAAGTCGCATAGACACTAGCGCGAAATGAACCTTTAGCGTACATTATAATAACTCTACGCCGTGCACGCAAATATCGGTATGCAGAAAATAAGATTGCTGCATTAGCCGATCAAAAAACCGGATAACCAATCACGAAGCGAGACGAATGAGTATAATACCCCACGTCCTGCATTTCTTCCGTTGTCTGTGACCCTTGCCCTTTTTATTTTGCACACGACATTTTTACGCGAGCTCTTTTGTTAAAGTATTGTTGCCGATTCGCGAAAGGAAGTTATGTGTCGTATATGGTAATGTCGTTCAAGCTAAAACGTAACGCTGCAGACTGTATAGATGGTCCTTTATTGAATTTGTTTTTACGTGCACGGCGAGCACGCGCTTTCATTTTGCCCGATCGCATTACCAAAGATCCTGCATGTTTGTGAACGCAATATACGCATGTCGACATCTGACTTTTGTGCAAAAATAGTTCCCCGGGTTCCGTCGCGTCGACATTGTCACCGTATCGATTCAATATCGCAGTGTGTTTATGTGTTATGGTGAAAACTCTCGAAGTCACACTGAGTGTAGTTAGAACAAGAGGATAATTACAATTAACATTTCACAAATATTGTTGGATTACTTTAGTCGATTAGAAAATAATGCGATTATTTTGCAAAAGGTGCAAAGAGCTTGCAAATGGGGGAGTTTGACTGCAGAACTGATAGTTTCAAATACTTGTTTTTTTGTTTTTGTTTTTTCAGGTACGTTTTAGGAATGGAATCGGGTACACTCCAAGAAATGCCTGCACGTCTACTTACCCGCAAAACATTCAAAGAGCCAATCTTTGGGATCTACAAAAGCAGCTAATGGAATGATGAGGCGGAACATCTGTTTAGACATCAGATTGAAGTCTGCGCTGTCGCATTACGCAATGCAAAGCGTCATTCTTGCATTGGGTAATGCCACAGCGCAGACTTAACTTTGAGCTCTAAACAGAAGTTCCGCCTCATCATTCGCTGAGCTAATTTCGTAGATCGCAGAAGTTGGCTCTTCGAGTGTTTTGCGGGTAAGTAGACCCGCAGGCATTTCTTAGACTGTACACCGAGTAATGTTTTCCAGCGTTTTCGAACGTCTTGTTATTTTCCTTGTTACACGAAAGTTATCCATTTTCCTCCCTATGTTTTGAGCTTTTATTTTTACTTTGATTAGTGCCGTTTATTAGTGCCTGTACAATCGTGTCTATCTGAATCAATATGATGAGTATATTTGTGTATATAGCTGTGTATTTTTAGTATATTTTGTGCATATTTGTGAAGGTTTGTGTATTTGTATTTGATCACCTTGCCGCAATGATGCCCTCTGCGTTCTTCAGCTTGTAGGGTTCTAGTCCAATTCCCCAGTCCCCTGTCACCGGATGAACCTGACACATAAACGTATAGCTCTCGGCAGAAAGGGTTTATTACACTCACATTCTGCTGGGGGGGGGGGGGGGGGGGTTTCGCGATCGAAGAAGGTATAATCAGGAAGCCTGGGAGGGGTGCGCCGCCATTGTATGCTGCATGCCGATCGTCCCAGCGGTGCTAATCCACACCGCATCTCGTGGACGTCGCCGCCGAGGCTTGGAACCGGAGCATGTCACCGGGCCATCGCCCGAGTCAGCGTCGCGGTCGCCACCACCGCGAACGTCCGTCGTGGACCGTTTCCCGCGCGAGAGTCCCCTCGGCAACTGCCCCAATCCCCCGACCGACTCCCGCCAGCACCGCTGGGCTCTCTCCGCACCCATTGGTCCTGGGCGCCAAGCCGACGGGTGTCATACTCCACGACGTGGGTGTCCCGGTCGTCTTCCGCACGCCCGTGCAGGCTCTTGGAAGGGGCCGTGGACATCCGCCGTCGCCACCAAGTGACTACGACGGGAGGTAATCCGCCACCGAGGATGCCGGCAGCTCGTCTTTAAGCTGCCCTTAGAGGCAGCCGTCTGGTGGCAATCAGGCGGCGGCAAAACGGGTCCCCGCACGGTTAAGTTACGAGAATTAATGAAAAATAATAATGTGCAGAATGTCATTTAATTAATTCTAAAAGTATAACCGAAACTACGATAAAATAATTGAATCTCAAAGGGCACACCAGGGACGGGTCTGCAATTTGAGATATGTTCCTGCCTTTCTTTTTTTAATGCATAGCATTTATAGGACCAGGCTAATGGCGCATTCACACTGGCGGTTGAGCCGCGTTTGCGAAGCGGTTGCGGATGCGGTTCGCGAGCGAGCCCCGTTCAAATACACTGAGAGGCGGTTGGCGAGAGGCGGTTGGCGGTTTCTCGGCGATCAGACATGATCTGAGAGTTGCGTTTGGCAACCCTGTTCTACAATTCAAAATCCACAATACAAAGCCAAAATTTAGCCATTTTTGCGCTTTGGAAATTTTTGTTCGGGATGTTTGCACGGATAACGAGTTCAGGCAGCGAAAAAAGGGACATGGACCCGCAAAACTTGCCTGCGATTTCCTCGACTTCGCCCACAAGCAAAGGCCAGCTGGGCGCTCCTTACTGACTCAAAAGAGGATTCTCCCGACCTTTTCTTCGAAGTGGACCCTTCCCGCATGAATAGCTGACCTTTTTCTCGTGATAGAGGGCCAGTTTTTCCTCCTCGTTGTTCGCTCTTATCATTTTCGAAGTTGTGAGCGGTGGGGTGGACCGTGGTGCGGGGGAATGTATTCGGTGCTAGCCGGTCGTGGCTTCGTTGGTGGCGGACTCTCCTCTCGTCACTCTCACGTGGATCGAGTCTGCTGTTTGTTTGGCATTAAGCTCAAATAAACGCCGTATGGATTACCTCTGCATAGTCTGGTACGTGCACTTTATTTTTTGAGTTTGTTCTCTTTATTACTTTTGTTATTAGCAAACGTTACAGGTCGAGCTAGCGCAGGTACCCTGCCAGCTCAGCGGTAGTGCCTTGGCTACGCAATCAGGGTCACGAGGTCTCTACCGGCCTTCGTGGTGGTCATGTACAGTGTCGAAAGCTTTCAATAGTTCACGCGGCTGTCTTACTAATTACAAAAGCTACATCTCGGTCGATCAGGGGCGGGTTCCGACGTTCTACGGGCAGAGACTAGCAAGGCAGCGAGCTTCGGGCTCTGGCACCCGGAATAATAAACAAACTCTTCACCGAACCAAATCACCGGTGCGAAGCCTGTTAAGATTACGAGTACGTTATTTTCGCCGCGGATTCAAGTGACGGACGCGAACATCATGTTTCTCCGTTGATTTGTCTGGTGTAACGCTGGTATTACAGCGCCTTGGACACCTCACCAGCGACAGATGCCATCTTGTTTCGAAAGCCACCGACGTCACGTTAGCGTCGCGTTGCGATTGATTGCCGTTTCGTGGTTCGCGAAAGCGGTTGGGGGTCTGAAGCGGTTGGCAAAAACGCGCTCCAACCGCTCGATCCCAGCCGCTTTGCGGTTGAGAACGCGCGGATCCGCTTTGCGGGTGCGGATCCGCTTCCATTGTGAACGCGCCATAAGAGATCTTGTGACCGCGTTATGTAGCCTGCTTTGATGACGTCTCAAATGTCACGTGGTATCATGAAGTCTCGGATAGTGTGACGTCATCAGATCTTGTGAGGTCACCTGACTTTATGACGTCACCTGACATGACGCCAAGTGAAACTATGACGTCACGTGGCCAGGTGGCGTCACTTGACACCATGATGTCACATGGTGTCACATTGTCATGTGACCGCTGCCATTCACCGAGTGCCCTCCGTAGATTGCAGCAATTGACTCTGCCAAGTGCTTTCCGGGAGAGCAGACTCACCAGATTTGTTAGAGTATATAAATGCTACGCATTTAGAATGCCGCAAAGACAGCCAGTCTTTTTTTTAGCTTCACAACTGCATTAGTAGAGTGCTCAAGTAAAAAAAAAGGTGAACTTCCCATTTGGGTTCTGTTTTAGTCTGCATCATCGTATACAAATACATATTAAACATTTCGTATCCTCTATGTTGTTTACCCTGTCACAAATGCGCCAGCCAAACGAAACGCAGACGACGTTCTTTGTCGTTGGCACTTCTATAACACAACTGCAAAAAAAAAGGATATCCGGGTTTTTTGTGATTAGGTTGTCACTCAGAGCATCCCTGTGACAAATTGTCGACGGTCGACGACGGCGGTGAAGGCCGTCCGTTTGAAGGCCGCTGCCTTGATATATTTCTTGCTTCTCGTGCCCGCTCCCTATACTACCACAGGAAATACAAAACACACATTTGTTTCAGGCAGTCATCGATCACTTCCTTTTATTGCAGGAACTGATCCGCCCGATATTCATTTCACGCTCATGTGGATCTGTATGTGTGTGTATGTTTATCGTGCTTCCTGCTATCGGGCAGTGTTTTTTTGAAAAATGAATCTGAATGTCCGTTAATCGATTTCTAGAAATTAATTAGGACTGTGTGTTCTGACACGTCTTTTGACCAAGACTAAGCATTGGGTTATTCTGGGTGAACTTTTACTTCGACTATAGAGTCATTCGTCACTGATGTTGGCTTCCGGTAAATGTGTTATTCACGCCTGCGTCAATATTTTTTTTCTACTGGACTGCACTATTTTGAGGGCGTAGTGACACATCATAAGGAAATATGGTCTAAAAGAAACAACGTTCTAAACATAAAATTGCAATTCCCGTTGAACGATTGTAGGCCATCTGTCGTGGGGTATTATTCCTCGCAGTGTAAGAGGGTGCAGTCCCTGACAACATAAGGAAAACAAGACGTGGCGAATCTCGAGCTTCTTATTATCGCTCTTTATTCTATGGGATTGCCGCATTGGTCAATAAGAACCACAAGTAACAAGTCACGAATCAAAGCGAATGAACATAACATTGGCGTCTCTGAAGGTTGCCTGCGACTACACATTTCAAAACATATTCACCATTTGCAAACCTAGCTACAATAGAATGTGTGAAAAGCTGAACGTAAACCTTGTCAAGAAGTTCTACACCCACAGATGTTTGTCGCGTACCTGACAAAGTTTGCGACAAACGGTTTCTACACTCACGAGAATTCGCGGCACGCAGGTCGTCCCGGAATTCTAAGCTGCATCACAAGTTACCCTTCGCGCGATACACGCGGTTCCCTTGGGGTCCGCAGTCGGACCAATCGGAGATGAAGAGTGTGTAGGAAAGAAAGAAAGGGTGTGGCAGGTGAAGACAACATTAAGAATTGAGAGATTAAGAAAAGCGGAAGAAATAAAGATAAATGGAGGGAGAGAGGGAGTGACGACCCAACCAACACACCTCTATAAGCGTTTGCAGGCACCCGCACTTCGAGAGCTAGTCTGGCCACCGTGGACGAAAAACGCTTTGTTTGGGCGCCAGTCTGGAAACCGTGGGCACGCCACAAATATCCTTGACTATCAGACGACCTACAAACACACTGGAAGCAAGATGGCGGCGCCCAAAGGCACCGCCATCTTGCACCGCCATCTTGGTACTTGCACAGGTCCATGCGGAGCGCAGGTTCGTCTGCTTGTTGCTCCGGGGTTGCACTGACGTCAGAACGCCGAGCTCTGCTTGGCTTCGATTGGAAGGATAGTGCGTAGACGTCAATGCTACCTGCCTTGAGGTCTACCCACTATCCTTCCTATCGGAGCCAATCAGAGCTCGGCGTTCAAGCGTCACCGCAACCCCGTTCAAGAAGCAGACGAACTTGCGTTCCACATAGTCACTGAACGCTCAAGAAACGCAGGGTGTAGCTTATAATGTTCAGCCTTCTTTGTTTCTGATTGGTATTTCTTTTTTGGCTCTTAGCAACTAATATGCCACAATTTGATTTACTGCGGAGCTATGATGAGATGTTCGGACTGGCCGAGTTCTGTGTTTCTTCCGCTGTCAGTGACGATAGATAGCTATCGGAGGGCTGAAAGTTCTGCGTCACCTAAAAACGGCAAGCTGCAGGCCACCGATTGGACACGATGCTGCGCGAACGTTCGGCTCAGACTCGGGTTTTCACTGATTGGAGACGAGTCTGAGCCGGACGCTGACGCAACACTCGTGCCCAATCAGCGACCAGGATGTGCCTCTTTAGGTAGGTGACGTTGAAAATTAAGCTCTACGGGCTTACATCACTACAACCTTGTAGAAATTCATCACAGCGGCGATCTAAAGGCGATATTGAACCAATGGCTGTAAAAAAAGAAAAGAAAATATAATAAAGGAGCAAAAATGGAGAAGGGAGAAAGAAGAGTGGAAATGGCGGAATCATGTGGTTCTGAATAATAGTGGAAGATGGTAAAATATTGAGGTATGGTCTGCAAATTGGCAGGGATATTACTACAACCTATTGGGCCTTTCAAAGCCTGAAGATATCCTCAAATTTGTCAGTTTCTTGTTTTGCTTTTATACGAAAGGAGGAACAGGGTTTGGGTAACTCGAACTCTTGAATAACGGAGTGGCAATTTACATGTATTTGAATCGAAACGTTTCGTGAGTGCCAGTTGATCCGATTTGACCGGGTGGGAGCACGACCTCCTTTTCGAGAAATTTACATACTGTAGCAGTGACTCTATCCTTTCCAAAGCAAGCGCTGAAAGGCCTGTCGCAATTTGCTCGTGTCCTTCACTCAGTGATTTGCGCGCCGCGTTCACGAAATTGAACACCAAAAAATACGTTCGAGTTTTACGACCGGTTCAGAAAGGAACTGTGTTCTGCTTTCCCAGAGGGCAGCCATCCTTAAGACTCCTGTAGTCTGCTAACAGCGACCATTATCTCCCACATTTCTTAGATGACACTCGTCGACGTTTAAGACAAGTTTCGTGTTTTCGTATAGACGAGAACCTGCTTAATAAATATACCCTACTTCCCGGGGTATAAGTCGGGGTATTTGTTCCGCGTTTCCGTTGGGGGAAGCTTGTACATCACAGCAATTTATATGCATTTCAACTGCGGAAGTTAGTGACGGGGCTATGTTTCTCGTTTGATTCGTTGCCGATAATATTTAAACTTTCTATCGCTCGCGCATTTTTTTGCGATCATAATAGGGATGTGCGGGCTTCTCAATACATTTTCGCCTCTCCGACCGTAGAAATGTACAAACGCGACTCTGAAAACCTTAAAAAAAAAATACAGCTTCCGGTTTAGTTTTTATTTTCGGAGTTCGCGCGTATGGCGCGTGATTTGCTCCTTTTGCGAAGCGACGAAGTCGCGCGTGTTGTGCTGTCGAGATCACAAGCTGGGCTGTGGATTCGTAAACATTAGAATGGTGTACATAACAACTTATGTTTTATGAGGACAGCCGTTGGCGGGATTTGTATCAATGTGCTACTTATAAACCGAAAAATATGGTAGTTTATTTTATGCTATAGGAGGCACTCTTGTGATATTACTGATATTTCGGAGTTGTTGGTGCTATGGGGGGGGGGGGGGGTGCCTGTGCACAAGAGAGCCGCCTCTCGGAATTGATTCGTTTGAGGAAAATGTCAAAACAATAAACCAATACTCCGAAATAGTGTTCTAGATATTTTAACGACAATGTTAGTTGTTCAAATATGCATTGTTTTCGTTTTAAGAATCCAGGAATGTTCTTTTAACGCTCCTTGTTCCTTTATAGCTTTTGTCTTGCCTTGGTTTTTTTTTCTTCTTCTTAGTTTAAAGCGTGAAAAGAGAAAGCCAGGAGGTTTCCCTTCGTAGTAGTCCTTTTTTCGAATATAACAGTTTTTTTTTTTTGTTTTTGTATCGAACAAGTTAGAACCGACAGGGAGCAGAGACGTTGAAATATTAGCTCGTTCAACACAGAGCAGGCCGAAATATGTCTCAAACTCTGCTACTGACGTAACCACAAGTGAAAGTCTTCTCGGAATTCAGCAGGACATTAGGCCACATTAAATTGTGTAACACCCCAATTTAGCATCGCGTCGCTCCCATTCAGTTCCATCAGGGGTCGTGTAGGCGGGTTTAATGTGATCTAACATGATGGGATTCAGGGCACAAAACGTAGACCTAGCTTGCGCATCCTTTTAATCCTTCAAAAAACAAAACAAACAGCCTCTTTTCAAGATCTCGCGTACATTTCAGGCTCCGTGGACGAGCCTCGGTGAAGAGCATCGTAATGTGAACATAATCTGTGAAGCTCGCAGTAGGCCTAGAGAGCACTAATTTCCTACAAAGCGTCATTAATCATCCTTGCCCTCTACCCCCCTCCCCTTATCTTTCTTTCCCCAAGTCAACTTGGTTCTCTTTGTGTTCTTTAGAAAAAAGACCTTTTTCCTCATTCCTTTCAGAAAAATTGTACTCCTTTACTTTGGGAAGTTGTCCAGAAAGTTCATGGAAGAGCGGAACCTATATACGACATGTAAGTTTCATAAACTCCTCTGTTACAGTCGGAAGGTCGTGAGCTTAATTTCAGATTTCGCGGGCAAACATCAAAAGTGCATTGAGGTCAAGAGAAGCTTTCATCCTTTGTCCCTAAAGGCCGCCACGACGATTTAGCAGAATGTTAAAATTCGTAGATTGTTCGTAAACGTAAAAAACGAAAATCGTAAAAGAGTTTGAAGGTGAGTCAGTCGGTGCATACTAGTAACAAAACAAACAAAAAAACAGTGAGAAAACAAAAAACAAAAAACAGGAGGAAAACAGCGCTGCATTTGTGCCTTATGTCATCTTTTCCTTGCGTCTTTTTTGCGCTGTTTTCGCCTGTTACCAAGAAAGACAAGTAGTATAATTGCTCCGTGTTTGCTAGGGCAGGGTTGGGCAGAAATACTCAAAAATGTATTTGGAAATACAAATACTGGAATACATAAAAATAGGAGCTAAAATACTCATACTTAAATATATATGTAATAATGTATCGCTATACGTATCGAAAATACGCTTTAAAAAGAGGCAAAAAGTCTTCGGAAATACAAATACAGGAATACATTTTAGGGAGGGCAGAAATACAGATACTGATATACCGATACTGCAATACATTTTTTCAAATTTGTTTGAGAGGCCAACTGATGCTTGAAGTTTCAAGTGGAATTTTTTGATCCCGAAATTACTTTCCCGCGGGCTTGGCACTCCGCCTTCAAGGTAGTGGTTCCGGACGAAGAGGAGTCTTCAATGGGCTCAAAAAACGTTCCATCAAGGATTGACCGCGGTCCCTTCCCTGACATCCTGTCTGTCTGACGAGTGATGCGAAAAGACTTCGACCTCTAAATAAATTCGATGTCACCCCAAATCCCATTAAAACGTGACCACGCTCCTGTCCAATAAGGGCGCCCCTGTCAACAGTGATCACATAACGTCACGGTGGAATGAACTGGTATTCTTGTATCTGTAGGTGTGGCCTTTAACATGAAACTTTACCGACGCTGCTGTATGAAATGACAATACGTAGTTTCCTTGTAGGGTACCTCGTTGGAGTTCGTGCAGGCAGGTGCATTTGGAATTTTCGAAAGTAGTGGACCACCTGAAACATCCTGGAACACATGTCTTATCTTATGTGACGGTTGAAAAAACGTTACGGTGCCATTGCTGTTGTGACCGTCCTTCCCGCCGACCCGCCGACGCTATGACGCATGGGTGGCAGTTCACAAGTTTCGCCTTGCGTCATCCAAACAGATATCCTCGTGGATTGCTACCTGAGATTGCCGGCACAGGCGCTCTATCTCTTGGCAAACTATTTCAATTGCGTTGGTCCTATCGTCGCCAACCGTGGTCAGGTCGACGGCATTTATTTTGACCTGAGCAAGGCATTTGACCTTGTTAATCATAAACTATTACTTCGTAAACTGTCACAAAACAATGTCTTTGCCGTTATGTCTGTGGTCAAAAACTTATTTGACTATGCGCAATAACAAAGTTCGTGTTAGCGGTGTGTTATCGAGATCATACATATGTCCTTCTGATATCCCCCAGGGTTCAACTCTAGGACCTTTGCTGTTTACTATTTTTGTTAATGACCTTTATCGTTGTGTAAAACATTCCAAATTGCTCCAGTTCGCCGATGACAATAAGATCTACAGACATATCAAATCGGAGGCTGATTGTGAACTTTGCAAAAAGACATATCAGCAATCTTGTTATGGTGTGAGATGCAAACCTTGAGTCTAAAAAGGAAAAAAAAAGTTTGTCATTTCTTTATCGCGCAGAAAATGTGTTCTCAATTTTCTGTATAAGCTAGATAACGAACCATTACGTCGAGTGGGTTGTGTGCGGGATTTGGGTATCTATGTGGATTCCACCCTTAGTTTTGATGCACATTTGTCAAATTTGGTGAGTTCATGCTTCCGACTTTTAGGTTTGTTTTCGAGAATAACCCGCAATTTCAAGGAGCCCTCGTGTCTTGTTAGGATTTACACCTAAATTGTACGTTAAAAACTTGAGTTCGGCTCCGTGGTCTGGAATTGTTTGAGTGTGGCAGGCTCTGAGAGGTTAGGACATCTTCAGAGGAAGCTGGCACGCATTGCGTACGACCGTTATTACGGTCGCCGGATTTTGTTAGTCACGAGTCAATGTTATACAAGATGAAATTGCAGACTTTAGTAGCTCGGCGAAATTTTCTAGATTACGTATTTTTGCACAAAGCTGTTCATGGAATATTAAGTTGTTCTGAACTTGTGTCTCTGCTCTCTTTATCCGTTCCACGCGTGAGCAATCGCAAATCCCAACTCCAACATGGGGAAGTGAACCTTTGTTCACTTCCCCCATGTTGCGTATCGAAAATAGTTTTAATACACTCAGCGCGGAGGTTGATATCTTTGATAGGGAACGCTCGTTTAAAAATGCCCTAAGCAGTCAGCTTTATTAGGATCAATGTTTTTGTGTTTTTCTTTTTTGTACAAAGAGTGTGTTTTTGTGTTTACCAGCATTCAGGCTTCGGCTGTTCCTGGAGACAAGAAAGAAAGAATAAACATAAACAACATAATATCTGCAGAAGTCCTTCCCCACTTTCCAAATTCTTGGAGAAAAAGAAATCTTTACTCAGTTAAAACACACACTGAAACATGCTGTTAAATAACCGCCTACAGCTGCTTAAAATATATTCACCATATATGCTATGCAATTGTGATATCAATGATGTTTATGCATCCGTCAATTTACCACAAGAAGGCACATGGTAACCCAGCCCTTTTCTTACGGCGCGAAACTTAGATTTTCGGGGGTGAGCTTCTCTTACATCTTTCATGCTACAAGAGACTCACAGACGGGAGACGATTTTTCTAGAGTAAGAAATAAACTACGGAAAGAGGGTAGCCGTCTTTAATGATTCGTTCCCTGCCACAACCTGGTCTCTTTTTTACTTTATTTTATTCCGAGCTTAGTCATTTCTCAGAACTATTGTTGGTCGTGATTGGCTGTTTCCTTCTGTTGAAGGAGAATGAACTCTCATACCTTGTTTTCAGCATAAATCTTGATTGGGCGTGCCAGATATGCCCTGGGTTATTTGAAGAGTAAATCCTTAAAAAATCACGTATGACCTTTCTTTTTTAAACTTTTTCAGCTGCGCATGGACTCCCACAGTGTGTAGCCGTTGGTAGGTTCATCGATTGTTCAGAGTAAGTCTCGCCAATCCTTGGGATTACCCCAGGAACCCAACACCGAAATTGTTCAACTCGTGCTATAACAAATTCATGTAGCGTAATGTTCGAGAAGAAAAAAGTGCACCCTTCTACTTATGCATGCTGTAGATGGCTGACATGGTGACAAAGGTAAAGCGTTTCTTTGTTTTCACAAACTCCAGCACGCACTTGTTGTATTGAGCCGTGCTTTCGCTGAGCGTGCACGCTTTAAATCACGAGGCGCCTAGGTGTTATCGAACTGGTAGGCAGGTCGCGAGGCGGGAATGCGAAAGGGCCTACACGACAGAAAGAATGACACACTTAAAACAAAGGGACGACGGACCCTTCTTCTTTTAAATGAAAGAAGAAGTGTTCGTCGTCCCTCTTTTAAGTGTGTTATTCTTTCTGCCGTCTTTGTTCAATAACCAACACGCTCCCAAGTTTGTATCTTCAAAAGGGCCTCTCTGCCATTTTCAATCTGCCCGTGCTCAAAATCGTATGACCGCGAGATTTCTCGTCCAGAGCCAATAAAAGGCAACTCGAAAGTAGATGCTAGGCTTCTGCGTGGTCACCCGATTTTCTCAGCCTTTCATAATCCAGAAAATAAATTTTGTTTCCATCTGGAAATGATTGCATGCAGAATTTCTCAAAAGACTGAGTTCGGTCACAGCAACAGCGTCCGCTTCGATCGCATACTCAGGTTGGGTGTAGGGCGTGCATTACTAAGCCAATTCGACGCGGCCTTATCAGACGCAAAAGTGTTTCCTTCATTGGTGCGGTTTTGAGGTTTTCGATATTAAACTGCCCAAGGAAAAATACGAACGCATTCATCATTGCACAGGGGGTCGAAAATGGTCGTTCAATATCTTTATCGTACTTTCTCCCCCGCAGAAGGGTCAGTGACAATATATCGAACTCTTATGTCTTCTTCTAACGAATCTTTTTATATGAAGTTTGAAGGCACGCATGAAAAATAACATCGAATTTCGCAAAATATTTTACACTGAAAGACAAATAACAACATTTTTGCATTCCTCTGCGAGTCGTTATACCATATCGATAGTTAGGCAACATTTCCCTAAGCGTACTGGATATCAGAAACAATTTGCCCAACTACACACTCTGTCTTTTTTTCTTTCAGGCTATGCCTATGGCATACATATAAAGGCCATAAAATAATATAAAAGATAACCAATGTTAGGCAATTTACTGGAGCATAGTTACAAGAGCGCGGCACAAGTATATGCTCAGGCTGCACCATTGAGTCAAAGGTTCTTGGTCGCGGTGCAATTTTAACAAGTAAGAACCGAACTGATTTTTTCTTTCATTCTCTCATTTGCTAAACTTGATAATGTCAACGTAGACATCCGAACGTTAACGTAGACGCGGTACAACCCACGACGACAGACTCATAGATTGTACATGGGCTCTGCCTCAGCATTTGACTCGGGTTCGGTTACAAATATTTCCTTCTGTACAAATTGAGGTTGCTGATAGCATATGCGTATATCGCTGCAGTGTCAGAAATAGGCATATTTCAAGAATGCCTGTACAATAACCACGTGCCTTGTACACCTTGTGAATCCCAGCGCGTGGCTATGGTATACCTTGGTTGTGTAGAACCGGCACAAGACCTTGTGGGCACTTCGAACTGACTTCAAGTTGAAGGGGTGAACACTGCTGCTTTTTGTTCTTATAATTTGATCTAGCTAATGTTATAACGTAAACGGACAAATTCATCCTTCTTTAGTAAACCATGAACAACAAGAATTGATACTAAGAAGCATTTATACAAAAGTTAGAAACTTGTTTTATGGTACCTCTGAGGAAACCAAAGTTATATAGTATTGATCAGTCATTTAGGCGGTAACGTGTCCTAAAATTTAAGAAAATGCACGTTCAATTCCAACAAACTGTCATCATCCTCTAGACTAAGACAAATGTAATCGACCAAGCATTACACGTTTGTCTGTGTGAGCACAAAACACAAACGCCAGTATTTATCACGGATACATGCTTGACAGGTGCATTTCTTTCGTATATTTGTGTGAACCGTGTAAGTTAAGCCATTTATTAATTCCTAAAATAATTGAGTTCCTTTCTCCTCTTGCTATAAAGGTCCAGATATATCCTCGTAACATTATCCTTAAAAAACGCTGTTTCTGCTATATCAGAGGATCGGTGACAGCTTTCATTTTAATGTCCGTTGCGCTGCCATTTCTCTGATTTTGACATCCAGCACGGTTCGCAGAAGCGTTTTTGAAACGGAGAAATCTACTAATTTAAAGACGCCCCAGACGATCTAACAAGAATGAAGAAATTAAGTTTTCGCGTAACCGAGTCACCGAAACGAGACTTCCTTAAACGGATGACATTCGTTTAATTCGTAACCCCGATAAAAAACGACCACCCCGAATGTAAAACGAAGAGTAAAAATGTTAAACGGTCTGCAGCTATTCTGCGATGGCATTAACCAAAAGTACGCAACAGGAGGCTTCCAAGCAGAAACATATTGTGAAGCTAAGTTTCTTCCAAATGTTGTTTACAGCCAGCTTTAATGCTACACTCCGCATGACCGAAATATAGTAAAGAGCCAAAGCTACGAGCCCTTCCAGCCAATCAGAGCGAAAAGGGCAGAAACACGTGATCAGTCCTTACCAAAGGTACAGGAAGAAAAACGTAATGCAAGTAGTTCGAGAAGAGGGAAGGAACAACTCGGCCCCTTAGCTGTGCCCTCTTTTGTGTGTCCAAGTAGTCGCTTTCTTTCCCTCGAGGAATAGCCTGACATGCCACTCAAAATTCTAACAAAAGGGTTTCCTCACACTCCCGATCGTGGCTTTATCAGCACGGCCCTCCACTAGTGAGATCGGGCGTAGTCACGTGTCTTTCCACGGATGTTCTGATTTGCGCACTGGTACAGTAGCCTCCACCACTTGCCAAGTTACAGTGGAGGCCGGGAATGTTGGGAACGGCCTCGTTTCATACTAATACCCTCCGCGAACGCAAGGGCAGACATAAACGCTGGAAAAAGGAAGATTGTGGTGAATGGTTCATTGCTATCGCTCCTAACGTGGTCGGGGTAATGACGCAGAAGGCACGATTGCGCGAATGCTCTGTTCGCTCATTTTGGCAGCTTACTGGCCCCTCTGTTCTTACAGTACGCTGCTTCGAATTTATGTTTAATGGCAGTAAAATGTTTGCTGCTTAGTCCTGCCTCAGCGGCGAGGTCGAAAGAGCGAAGGGCAAGAACAAACGTAATTACGGTACGCGTACTACTCCTAAAGTTTAATGAGACTTGACCGAATCTAGAGGAAAATGTGAAGAAATCAATATAAAGCAGCTCACTTTAACTTTATTTTATTTTTTAGATGGTTTTCAGACAAAGAACAAAAGTCAAAGTAGCAATATACAATTATGCCTGTGCTAAGAATTACATTAGATATATGTAAATTATTGTACCAAAATAATAAAAAAGCAAATTTAATCTTTTTTTTTTGGGGGGGGGGGGGTTAAAACTTTGTTCGACATGTAGCTAGTAGAACTGTTCAGAACATTACTTCCTTACAGTGCAGGCCTTTTATTTTCGAATCACAACGCTTTGCTAACCAAGCGTGTTATCACAACGAGCTCGACATATTAAAAGCATTTAGGGGTGCGATGATGGTCGTAGGGCTGCACACATTCTATGTCAACTTAATAAAAAGATTAAATACGCCATTTAGTAAAGGTTTGGCAGCCAATATTCACTTTTGAGCACAGTAAAAGATCGTTTAGCATCGGGCCGAGCGTTGGCACTGTAAGAGTCAATAATTTTATTGGTATATCTTTTAAGGTTCTTCCAGTTCCGTTTGCCGATCCTTACCTTATGCCCTGCCTGGAGAGCAACAGAGTATGTTCTATATAAGATAATAGAACAAATGACAATATTTAGGATTGCTTTGTTAAGGAAGCCAAGAAGCAAGGACGAATGTGCAACAAAAACAAACAAGAAAAGTGAACTCCGTTTCGCAATTTTATTTACACCAAAGACCTATTATGACCTTCTAGTCCTCACCCTTGAACTGTTTTCAATCTGGGATTTTTATTCTTGCCTACCGAAATGCATCGGCACCGATACTTTGCGCTGCGCTGAACTTCACCAAAAGGTTGTGTGTGTGTATTTCAAGGTGTTGTGGGCCTGGGTAACTCAGGTGAAATATAAAGTGAAATTTGATATAGATCCCCTCGAATCTGACGCTCTAAAAACAAAAGATCGGCAAAAACTCCCTCGAAGCTCAAGAGATTTGGAAATGCAGCTGTCAATACCTTCTTTCGCCTGAGAGAAAGGACGCTGAGCGACTCCGAATTTAGAAAAAAAAGAGTGATGGAAATGTGTAATCTAGGTGAGCATCTGGATGGAAGAAATAGAAGAAAACAGCTTGAGAGAACACGCCATTGTGAAACTCCGACACCTATCACGTTTCGGCAATACCACTGAGCCTAGCACTCGCATTCCAAGGCAGACGAGAGCATGTCGTATTTCGCAAGATCGTACTGCTGAAACGGGAAGCATTTTTTACTTGTCTCGTTTCTCACTGGAACTGTTTTAAAAAAAACATTCAAAGAAAATGATAGCAACAATTAATATATTCGACATCTAGTCAGCGGCGTTCTAGTTGACTAACGTTGAAGTTTTGGCTAGTCTGTAGAAAGACATAATAAAAACAAAATCAGAGCAAAGACGAGTACAAAGTAAAAGGGAGCCGACCGGACAAAGCGCTGTCCTATAGCTTCTTGAAGATAACTGTTCGTGTATGTAATCTATTGAGCAAACATAAGATTACGTACACGGCACAGATTATTTCATGATACTGTCCCGTTCAAAGGTGTTCATCTTTGTAAAGATAAAAATACGCGTGATTTAGCCTAAAAATTTGCAAAAGTGTTCTTAACACAGAGCTGCCGGAACCACTAATTGTTTCATTAAAGTGTGGTTGGAAAGTATTTGCTGCGTATTCGCGACATCTGTTTCTAGTTTTACATAACGTATTTTGGCATGCTTTCAAATCAATCCGCGAAACAGCAATTTGTGGTAGACGCTATTTCTTATCTGCTTAATATTTCGAAGCGCCAGTTCACCGGATGGAACTCTTATTCAGTGCTGTTTTTATACAACCTATTACAAAAGTATATAGCAAAGATTATTTTTTAAAAATTGTATCTTGTTGAAAAAGATCGTGGTCTTGATGGTTTTTGTTTTCAGAAGAACCGGTCACTTAGGCATCACCACTAAAGCAGGCAGGAGTGCACCAAATTAGCACAAGGGAAGTTGTCTCTGCAAATTATAAGAGAGATACTCCTCCCTGCCGCGTCATTTTTTTTGAATAGGTAATTGAAAGCAAAAAAAGACGGGCGAACAGGAGAGTCGGTAGGCTGGAAAATGATAATTGCTTCCCATATCCAGATATGTCCTGTGGTAAGTAGCCTCATTCATTTCACCTCAAGACCCAGCGAAGCTTATGATATGAGCTGATAAAGCCAATCAAGCTGCTCTAAAACCACAAAGTCACGAGGCCCCATATCTTTCTGTGTATGTGTTATTATCGAGGAAACCAATCAAGTGCAATATTTACTATGGTAACTTTTGGCTTTAGTATATAGGTTCGTTTGTATGTGCTCTATAGCCTTTGGCCGCACTCGGATCTATAACAAAACGGTGTCTAGCTGCCAGTCCTCATCATGCGTGTTTCGGAATGACCTCTGCCATCTCTGGATGTGTGGTCAAAAAAGAGTTCATGAACAGTATAGGTTCCTTCGCCAATTCCACAGTCTATCTGCAATGGTCAGCGAAAGGAACTCCACCTAGTTTGGGCTCTCGCTCCTTTTCGTTTTCTGTATCAGCAAAAAAAAAAAAGAACCAAGAAGATTCTACGCCCTAATTACGGAGCTTAATTGGAGACCCGGAGTTAGGCGGGCCGGTCGACAGGGGACAGGAAACTCGAAACAATCGTCCCTGTGGGATTCATTAATGGCTGTCAGGTGAATAGACAGCCGGGCCTTTTTCTTGTTTGTTTTGTTTTGGTCTGTTAAAAGAAAATGGTGGAAATGTAGCGGTCTGCTTCTTGTATGGTTCTTAGAGTCAGTCTGCGCACTTTCAAGAGAAAGGCATGAAAGCGTAAGTTGTATGTATAAATCTCAATGCTGAAGGTCCGCAACATATTGCTTTTACCTGTACCAAACACAAACAAAATAATGTACTAATAATATTGCGGAAGCGTCGCATTATATTTAAAAACGAAATTTACATATAATTAGCAAAGTCACCAAACCTCAAAGAAAAGTTGTTCCGTTTATGCGGATTGTTTGTGGGGCATTTGAAAGATGCAAGACTTCTCATGGGGGATTTTGTTCGTAGAAGTAGATAGACCGACTTTTTACATCCCCTTGCACCTTTCTAAAGACTGCATTTGATGTGGCATACCATGTAGAGGGCTGTCCACACAGAAGCAGCTCACTCCGACGTTTAGCGGGCACGAATTTGCGCCCCATAGAGGGGCGTGCAAAGCAACTCCTAGGATCCGCTTGGCCCCGAATCCGCTTAGAGAGCATTTGTGTGGACCGCCGTTGAAATTGTGACACGTTTTAATATCTTGGAAGAACCAATCGCTAGAAACAGTAACAAACTTTCAAAACGGGAATAAGTGGCAACCCTAGTTGTCTCTAACGTGAAAGGATTGCACCCACAATTGTGCGACATCAACGATACATAAATGTAGTCGACGCTGTTTGGAAGAACATAAAGAAAATTCCCCGAAAGCCTTTGTGCGGAAGTCAATGTTTGTCAAAAAGACTCAGCTGAGAGCCTCTTAGTGAAGTGACAGCCGCCACTCTGTGCTTTCCAGGCGACCTCACTCATCTGCATTGTGCAAACGTTGGAGATAATGCACAGAGATGTAAATTTTTTACATACGTGGTCGTAAGACAAGCAACCCCTTAATGTTGTTTTCTAGCAGAATATTAAAACTACAACTCAAAAAATATTCGAAGCGTCAAAACGGAAACGTTCTAACATCTGAGTTTCCCGGAAGTGAAAACATTATAAAAGTAGGACTCGTTTACCCTGGAACATATAAAGGCGGGCCTTCCTTCCTTTTTCCACCGTTTCCACCACCTTGGCCTGGTGCCAGTTGTAATTCCGTACACAAGACATTTCACGCACGCACACGAATCGGGAGACATTCATACGCTGCCTTCCAACAGCAAGCTGGAACGCTTCTCTGTTGCACTCGACACCACCAATAAAAGTTCATCCGGACAGAAAAGGGGCTTTCATGATAACGGGTGGCCTTGAAGTGCCTCTGGAACAGCCGTGACCTTTCAAAATATTCGAAGAGCGTTTTGCAAATCCCTTACAAAAGAAACAAAGCCACGGTCATATCTTGCATTAGGGTGCCCTAAGTGTGATGTCTAAAAGTTTACTAGTTCACTTTGCCTCCCCCTTTACTTTTTTCAGAATCTTAAAGGACTCTACGAAAAGAACGCAAATGCGCGAAGCAAATGATGATCCCACTGAAAGTATTGGCACGCACTTTGTTATAGAGATTGCTGCACAGTTATCATGGGCGAGCTTCCATTTCTTTCTTAGGATATTAATGCGAAAGCATTAACTGTCTCATGGAGCGGAGCCAACGGCGTCTGTAACGGCAAAAAAAAAAAACGCGAAACAATTGCTTATTTTCTTATTGGCTGTGCAAAACGGCTTTTAGATAGCCATTGGCGGCCGCTTCACGAGTGCGCGCGCTTGGCCGCCGCTCTCGTGTAAGGCGTTGCCGGAGGGGGGGGGGGGGGGAGGGGGCTGCGGCCAGTTTCAGGAGTGCGCGCGCTGGGCCGGCCGCTCTCGCGGCAGGGCGTTGTCGGGAGGAGGTGAAAGGGTGGGGGGGGGGGGGGGGCTGCGGCCGCTTCTCGAGAGTGCGCGCTCGGCCGCCGGCCGCGAACCTCGGCAGTAGCGAAACGTGCCCGTCCACGCCAGTACACCGCAGACGAAGTAAGGGAGCAGAAGAACGACATTCATGCTTTCGAATTCACAACTCATAACAAGTGCTGAGGCGTTTTTGGAATTATTTTATGACCCCAGAACAAACCATCTGGTACAAGTGTAATGTGTCATGGCGGCTCGAAGTTATGCCCTAGATCACTCATCTATACGGATAACACCAATAATAGTTATAAAACACAGTGAGCCCTGCGGTTCGCTGAACTAACCGTATTGTGAAGTGCGCGCTTGTGTAAGGTCAGTGTGGTCGTCGTGCTTTGTCTACTGGGCATGAAGCATTACGAGGTCCGATGTATGTACACTCGTGAACATTGCAAGCTAAAATGACCGAGAAACGACCGAAAGATAGCAATGGCTCTGCTTCGGTGCGACAAGTTGAACTACAACAGTGAGAAATAGGCAATTGATGCAGCTTAAATTATGTCTAGACCCAAAATGCAGTCTATGCTATGGCCCTGGGCATGGTAAGACGTCATGCACACTGCTACAGTGCAGGTTTTGTTGTTTTTGTTTTTGGGTCTCAACATATTTTTACTTATGTCATTCGCCAAGCTCAATCCGTAGATTGTAGGCGATTGTCTCTTTCAAGTCCTTTGCGAGGAAGAAGACGCTCCAGATTCATTAAAGTGTGCGTTTCTTAAGTTGTCAGTCACTATGAGTAGCGCAAGTTTGTCTGATTCTTGCAAATGGGTTGCGATGCATCGTCAGAACGACGAGCTCTTATTGTCTGATTGAAAAATAAATAGTAGGTAGGCCTCAAGGCATCCAGCATTAATGTCTAGCCACCATCCTTTCAATCAAATCCAATCAGAGCTCGGCGTCGTTCTGACGTCACCGCAACGCCTGCCCAAGAAGCAGACGAGTTCCTCTCCCCATATCTTCTGATCGCAGAATGTTTTTTCAACGACTATTTATGACCCGCCATTCACAGAACTTTGACGTTGATTACTGTGACTAGCTCTCCGAGTGCTCTCCCTACCGAAAAATCCGGTATAACTTTTCGCCATCCCGATTATGGAACCGGAAATGTATCTGGATTCTATCTGAACTCTATCTGGAATTTAGGTTTTCAGAAATTATTCCTTTGTTTGCAATCTGGATTTCGGGTTTCCAGAAACAAATTTCCGGTTCCATAATGCGGATAGTAAAAAGTTATACCGGATTTTTCGGTAGGGCTGCTAAAACAGTCACGTACGAATATTTGCTTTAAAGTGCGGAATCCTTGATTACTCTTTTTTGTGTTCACCACTGTAAATATAGGTTGTATTTTTTTTAAAGATTTACAGGTTTGTTTCAAGAAAGTTGTGAAAGCTACACTTATGCGGTATTTGCTGGTGAGTTATATGGCCAAAGGAACATAGAATAGGAGACTAATCGTAATGATCAGTTTGCTAATTAAGTAAAGCTTGGTAATTAACTTTTATAGACATATGGTACAAATTAGAAACTTGCTGAGCGTAATCGAAAACCAGTAAGTAAGTGATTTTCAGAAAGGCTGAGCGCGTGAGAAGTGTAGTAGTGCACTAACATTACCGCTCGTGGGTCAGGTACAAGGCTAGGGGTTCGGGTAAGGCACCCGCGCGATTTTTCAGTCTCTTATGAGAACACCTTGTACCTGCTCCACGAGTGGTAACTTTAGCGCGTTTCTGCGCCTCTCACGCGATCTAAGTCTTTTCTAAGAATAGGGGTTTTGGACGAGGCTCAGCAAGTTTTTAATTGGAAACGATATGACTATTTTACCCGATTAAATAGTTAACTATCATATTTTACTTAATTAGCAGACTGATCGTTACCATTAGCTCCATATACCGCATAAGCAGCTTTCAGAACTTTTTTAAACGTACCTGTAAATCTCTTATGAAAGCCCCCGTAGACGCACACAAACACACACACACACGCAAAAAAGACAGCACTGCCAACCCACAAAAACAAACAAAGACACAACTTCCGACACAACCTTGCGTTGCCACGCAACACAACAAAGAGACTAGAGAATGCTGAAAGCGTGATATGTTGTAATGCAAAGAGCACGAGTTTGCAAACCCTTATGACGCATGCAAATGCCCGTAGGAACAAAAAAGTAAAACGAACGCACAACAAAATGCGAAACGTGTCTCGCTATTCTCTTTAGGGAAAGTAGAGGTATCTGTGTCGAGGCACCGGATGATAGGAAAGAAAAAAACAAAGTTTTGCGAAGGGCGGAAGTTGCATCGTGTTCGAACCCTATCTGCCGTCCCGGTATAGACGTCAGCGTACAGAGGGACGTGCCGTGGGATTTGCCTTGCCTTCCGTTACCCTGCTAGGTTTGGACGCGTGATATGGATCGATAGTGCAGCACCTTTACATTGTTGCTTTGAAGCAGCAGCGTGTCGGACAAAAAAGGTTCCAAGCCACTGTTTTCATTTTATATCCAGTGGTGCAATATCCGACACTATGTCCTGAGAGAGCTGGGGGTTGGAAAGCGGGAACAAAAACGATTTTATCGATGTCTCCAACGTTTGCAGCAAGCTTCCGTTATAACTCGAAAGGTTAAACATATTATGCATGGAACGTCACCCTCGCGCATGTGAACTAAATATCGCGCTAGGATAATCTGCTTATACTATAGGGGGTAACGAAGGGAAAGGGCCCCAATTAAAAATTTAGAAACTCAGGGATCATGGCACGCACACGTAAACGAAAAGATAAACTAAAAGACAAATTTTCGAGTCTAAAAGAAGTTACGCTTGTGCTTTCTACTTTCAAATGTTAGTCTCAATACCAGTCTTGCGCCTGTCCTTGTCAATTCAATGTTTATTATCGTCTTTTTGCCATAGGCTCCAATTTTCCGAAGTGCCTGAGAGCCTAAGGAAATAAGGTGTGACTTATTATCTGCGTGCCTATTGCATCGTAATATGTTCTCATACGTTCTTAATGGCCGATTTCGCAACTTAATTAGCTATGATGTGAAATGCTAACATGCTCAAAATTCGCGATGTCCTGCGTTCGTAAACTTGCCAGTAAAAATAGGCGCAGAAAAATGCAATATAAGCCCCCCCCCCCTCACAAACCTACCCGACGCATTAAGTGAGCAACTAGTTGAGGTCCCTCTGAATGTCCGCTGCCTCCTTTTTAGCGACTCTCTACCTCTTATTTAGTCTCGATTAGCCCTAAACAGCTCTAACTCGCAACAGTTGACCTGGTTTTGAATGTTATGGGGATGTCCCGGAACATTAGACGGTGTCACCGCAGCACCCGTCGCGGTTCATCGCCCAACCGCCGCGCGTCTCCATATTTTATGCGCCATTTGTTACGGTTAACGACCGGGGGAAACGGCGAGGGCATGTGAGGGCGTCGTTATCGGTAGGGCCCATTAAAATGCGGCCATCGTTTCTTCAAACTAAAACTGCTCTGAATCTTGTATTAAAAACGTGATACCTTTTTTTTTTTTCTTAAAGGCCGACGGGCAGTTAGGCAGGAACAAACTTTCCCTCAATTCCCCTTCCCAGTCGAGAAAAAGGGAGCCCGTCTTCCTTTCTGAGGAGAGAAGCTCAGAGACCCACTATTGTGAGGGAGAGGTGGAGAAGAGGAAAAGTTAAGAATGAAAAGAAGGAAACTGGGAACCATTTTTCTGCCTAGCTGAAGACGATTCTGTAGGAGGATCTTTTAAGGTCGGTTTATCCGGGGTAGCCGAAATTTGCACATGAATGTTTGATACAGAGCCTCAATTAGACACTTTTTTCTTTACGCGTTTTTGATTATGACCATGTTTGTTAAAAACAACTTGATTAAACGTAATTTGTAACGAAGAGAGAAGAATGCTCGCAACCATTTTTGTTGAGGTAATGACAAGGGAAACCAGAATGCACTATTGATCACACTTAGATATAACATGCGGGTCCTGGTTTCTTCGTCCTCCCAGTGCCCACATTGCAGGTGTACTTGCATGCACCACGCATACGAAGTTCAGCGGACTTGTTCTTTCAGACTGCGCGGTGTTTCGGAGTGCACATGCTATGTGGGCATTACAAGGATGCCCACATGGCCAAGTGTGATTAAGAGTGTACACCGCGCTACACTGTTAGCGCTAACACAACGTGAGCGCTTTTCTGCACGTTCGTCCGAGTATGGGTATCTTGCACGAGACCATAATGCAACGCTACGTCCGGTTCGGGAAGTCTCGTGGGAACACGCGGGAATCCATGTTCGAGGCATTCGTCACTGTTGTGCCATGGTTTTTGTGTTTTTCGGGCCGAGTTCGCGCTGTAGTTTGGCCATCCACACGAGGTATAAAATGGTCAGTTGAGCTGTAATTAATTGTTCTAGTCACAAAAGTCGGCGACAAAATAGAGCTACGGCCAGCACTATTGTGTGTTCTTTTTGTTTTACAATTCCGGCAATAATTAAGTAAATTATTGCCGGAATTTTCTTCTGCAGCATACATTTGGCACAAACGAATTTGTTCTGCTCGGCAAGCCTCGCCGAGAAGAACAGATTCGTTGGCGCTAAATGTATGCTGGGGAAGGTACAGGCCACAGGAGCGTGGTACGGAGCAATGGCGGCTGCTGACGTCAGTGAAAGCCATATGTATTTACGCGTTGCCAAACGTTCCCACTGAGGCCACTGCCCTCAATGAATACGTTTCTCTCAACTGGTATGTCTCTTTATGTCAGACGTGCAATAGGCCATTTTCAGTATTGGGCGCGCCATCTAGAAGCTGCTGCGCCAATTAAATGCGTCCGCCATTGTTTATGCCGATACTCTGAGCATGTATTTGTCACGAGGGTTCGTCTCAGCTTTCGGCATAGAGTCGACTCAGCTCCTATGAAAAATGAGTACTGCGACAGCGTTCGGCAAGGAATCCAGTCTGAATGTCAAGCATCGCTGCCCGAAAAATGGCGACCACCAACGTTCCTTGATGAGATCTTGAAAAATATATATTTGAAGAAAAAAACACAACCAGCGACGTGTTGTTCGCGTTAAGGCTGTCGCGCTGTGCACGAGGGTTTCCGGTCGAAAGTTTGTAAATACTGCGTAAGGGTACACAAACGGACAATAACTTCCGAAACGGGGCCCGAGTTGGAAGGTCGCAGCTGGAGAATGACTTATATAGCTTGACCGATTTAAGACTGAATGGCCATTGAGTCAAAGGCGTATGGCAGTGATGCCGACTGTAGGAGATGCTGAAAGCTGTTGCGAAGTCACGCCAACCCCGCTATAAGATGGTCCTAGATGGTCGAGACGTGCTTCGGAATTGGACGGGAAGCTCTAGGGCTTCATTGCACGAAAGTTGTGCCGGCTCTGCAAACTTAATAACAGCCAGATTGCCGAATTAAACGATAGAGTTTTGAGGGTCGCTTTTTATTAAGGGAAGGGCAGAATATTGATTTGCAAGAGTTCGCCACGGGCGCTTCTTTGATATCAAATAGTGCCACAAGCGTTTCCTAGCAAAAGGGACGATGATTAGAGGGTATGCAGTTTTAAAAGAGTGAAGGAATGATAACAGTTATGTCATTTAACGCACAATAAGAGCATTCAAGGGATTACTCCGAGAGTTTGCTTGGCTTTAATTCTGATAAAGTGTACTTATTCAATGCGCATTCCGAATATTTAGTGCAATACGTGGAACCGACAGTCTGAGCTTTCTTTATATCTTCTGTTATTTTCTTTGTTTTTGTTTTTTTTACGTTTCAGAAACACCAAATTATAATGAAAAGGTTAGAGTCTTACCTAAAGGACTAAGTCTAATAGTTTAGCTACCTGCCCACTGATCCTCCTTAAACGAAATCCAAGCAGGCTCTTTTTTTAGTAACTTTTACTTAGAAAGCGTTTATTGTTCCTATAAGAACAAATGTATTTACTTTATTTCAGGTTGAATTGAAGCAGAGACGGGCCCTCGATTTATTCAAGCGCATGTAATAACCTTTACAGCAATCAACGGTCTGGTGTTTCCTAGCAGGCTTACCCCAAAATGTTTGTGTTGCTGAACTAGTAAACTCTAATACTTAGTATTTACCACTTCTGCACTCCGTCAATGCAAAACTAAACAAAGTTGATAATAAAATTTACCTGTTACAAAAAAGACACGTTTTTGGGCTCAATCTTTCGTGCCCAAGATAGTCAGAGCAGCAACGAATCACTGAGCAGTACAGTATAAAACGAACACTTTACAATATTTAAATAGAGTATTATTCGCATAGGCCACCTTCTTAAAACAACTTTCTACGTTCAAACTGATGAAGAGAAAAAGACGAGGGGGACTTATGAAGAAATCGGATACTTCAAAAATACAAATTGCGCTGAACAAATCAGAAAAAATTCTGCTAATGCCATAATAGCTATGCATCCCCAGAACAGACGACAAGTCATAAAAAACATTGAATAGGGGATCCCTCTTGTCGTCGGTTTTGTTAGAATTAAATGTGTTCTCTATAGAAAGTCACTAGGATAATCTGAATGATTACGTGACACTGAATGTTACCTAAGAAAGGCAATAGATGAGAAAGAAAGGATAGAGGCTACGAGAAATAATAAAATATATACTTTACCTCATGTTACTATTTTCATGTATACTTTTTATTGTACACTCTGTAAGACGATTACAATATTCTACCATGCTAACGAAAGATTACTTAATGAGATAGTTTCTACGTAGATAAACACATAGAAACATGTAAGCATATAAAAATCACAAACAAAAATGACGTATTCTCTGGGTACTTATTAAAATTACATGATTCATCTAGCGCAGTCGCGACACTTGCCTCCTTTCGTCACACACAATGCCACACTGTCTCGCGCACGAGCAATATGGAAGACGCGGGTGGAACAATTGAACGTCGTCCGCACTGCCTTTCAAGCAAATATCAAGCCGATCAATCGAGTCGGTGCAGGGGGTGTAGAACATGCGACGACACAATGGATGCCTCATCTGTCAGCTGTCCCGGAGGTTTTTTATTGAAGCACCATTCAGCCCAGCGTTCTCTGTGTGGCCTTGACGCGTCTCGGGGAAGACTTTCCAATAAAGGTCATGCCACGGACCGTCAAAGCGTGGGACACCAGAATCAGTTCTAGAATTTCTGCCTCCCCTTCCCCACCCCCGTCTTTATGGGAGGGCCCTGATATAACCAAGCTCGCAGCTATAGATAGATGTACGTGTATATCGTTTTGTGTGTTAGCCAACGGCTCTCAGGACGACGTCACAATGCAATAACCCGTCTAAACCTTTTTACCTTATACAGGTACTTGCTTACACAGCAAAAACATAAAAGCTTAAGTTGATCTTGCTCAATAACATTTTGCGCAGCGCTATAACGGCTGATATAATAAGAAACACGAGGCGCAGCATATTGCGGTCACACTTCTTGCTGCACGATTCGTTGTACACGACATCCTTATCGGCCGATGCTGCGATCTTATTGACTGCGGACTGATAGCTAGATGTTCGGCACTCCTCACTCCCACCGTTTTTTTCTTTCTTTTTCTTCTAAGCTATTACTAATTACACGGAGCACAAGTTCGTCTGCTTCTGCTCAAGGGCTGCGGTGACTTCAGACGCCGAGCTCTGATTGGCTCTGATTGAAGGATAGTGGGTAGACATCAAGGCAGCTAGTGTTGAGCTGTACACACTATCCTTTCAATAGGAGCCAATCAGAGCGCTCGGCGTCTGACGTCACCGGAACCCCGCGCCAGAAGCAGACGGACTTGCGCTTCGCATAGTCAATGATGGCTTAAGAAACGCGAGGCGTGGCGTGTTTTGTGCATCTTATCGCTCCGCAGCCTATAAAATGTGGGGCATCAGACATTTAGATAAGAGTGGAACGCGATAGACTAACTATAAACCCCGCTCGTTCCCAAGCCGTGCAAGCGTGTCTAGTGGCAAGCTTGCACGGCTTGCATCCTCTGCCCAAAATTCTTCGAATTTTATATTCAAGGCAAATGGATTACTTATCGACCAATCAGGATTTTCCGGTCCCACCGACACCGACTCCGGCGTTTCTGCGATACGAGCTCCTTAAAGCTATCGCGTTACAACACTGAAGAACGACTCACGAAGCAAGAAGCCTGAATGTATCAGACGATGCCCTGCGTTGCTTAATTGCTACACCATCATGTCACTAAATAAGGTACGTACCGTACTTACCAAACTTACAGCAATAAATATTATAATAAACGCGCTTCGATTGGAAGTACAGGGTGTCTCAAATACCGGCCAGGCTCTTTAAATCGACCGAAAAAAATCGGTTTCTTAACTTATCGCGCTACGATTTCGCGCAGAGTTGCCCACAGGCGGTGCATTTTTTATGATAAAATTTTCGAAGAGCGAACTTACCTGAGGAAAAAGTAAAAAAAGAAACGGCTTAACTCCTATAGAAATGCAGCGAAACCACCGGTCTTGAAACAATACGGCATCGTTTGGCACGGGCGACAAGAGAATGGCGCAAGTGGTCGCGACGCCAACTCACCGCCAACGAACGTGCATACGGCGCCGAGAGCCGGCGTCATTAACAGACGATCTTTACGACTCAAAAGCGGCGAGAGTTCTTTCGATGTCAGGTGCCGATGCATTGTTTTATCATTTTAACTAATAAAACACGTTGAATGGACACATGATCGATTAAAGCAATTGGTTTGTCGGGTTATTTTGACTGTTTTTTTTTTCGGCTACTGATATCGTCTGCTTTGCAGTTCCTTGTTCTTACTGCGCCTGTTTTTGGTTCTGCGACTGTCGCCACCTGCGGAACGCGCGCCGCTTTTGAGTCGAAACGATTTTCTGCTAATGACGCTGGCTCTCGGCGCTGTGAGCTCGTTTGTTGGCGGCAGGGCAGCGAAAATGATAAGCCTTTTTATATTGCTCGTAAATTTATTTATCGAGTCAGGCTAAAAGTGTACTCGGGGCATAATATGATAAAATACTCGAGCTTACTCTGTAGGCCTTATTGTACCCCGCATTCTGGTGCAGAGCGTTTTGGAAAATGTTTCGTCACACAAAAGCCGATGCACAAATTTCCTGTGGCACTCTCAAAATTTGAAATTTATTATAAGGATCCGAAAGAGATGTTGTCTAATTGAACTCAACGCCGGGGATCAAACCGTTTTGTCACCCATGAATGGGATTCCGTTTTTTTATCAAATACTGAAAAACCCGAAATATAACCTCCAACTTGGTTATATCAAAGACGAATTGGAGCTGCTCTTTAAACATTTGAAACCCATGATTCACGGGGAGAAAACCTGTATTGCAGCTTTATTTTGTTTTGAACGGGAACACCACCCAAACTGAACTGTCAACGACGCTGCTTCTTCCTTCGGACACCTTTTCGCCTTTCTTTTTCTTATCGGTACGGGATTCACGCAGCATGCTCCATTTGAGGTAAGGGAATCCGATGAGGTCGATAAGGTCTAAACGGGCAAACAAGACTTGGTTGGCTCAGACCGTCATACAGAAACAAACTCTAATCACAAATCCCTTTAATCAAATTCAATTGCTCGTTGTTATTCAGTTGTGGCCATAGAGTGTAGGCTCGACCACCTTCGTCTATGCCAAACAATTTTTTTATGTCCCTACGCCGGAACTTGAAAAGATCGGAGTGACAACCAATAACGTTTGAGATTGTTCACAATAACGCTAAGATCCTCTCTTTTTGCCTCTCTGATTGAAGTCTCGGGAATGGCAACAAAACGTCTTCGAAGTGGATAATCCGTAGCCTTTCCCACTCAGAAGTGCTAGTGGTAGCTCGAAGGCAGCTCGCCTGGACAGGGTTCTCGAAGGAAAGTCCGTAGCCTTTCCCACTCAAAAACCAATCACCCAGACGACCGCGGAAGGGTTTGATATTTCAGTCGTACTGAAATCAGCTCATTTTCCAGATTCTTTTTTTTTCGGGGATGGTGACATTTAATCCCTTTAGGTCGGCCCAAGCCCTTCGAGGACGATGGTGAAGGTCGCTACTCTAAAGCCCATTGTCAAATAAAAACAGGCTCGTTGTTTTTTTGTCTTTTTTCCCTACGCCACGTTGTTACGAGGATGCAGGTGCGCTTGGAGGCTTGGGGCCCTGCTTATTACCTTAACTGGCAAGTCGTAGGAAACAACACCAATACATGGTTTAGACATACAACGCATTGGTTTTTCAACTGACCCAGCTTTCTGCAGTAGCATCGAGTGTCCGGAGGATTGTACTACATAGACACTGGACGCAGAACAACTCGTCGCAGACCAGCGAAATTCTCGACTAAAGTAGGGCACTAACGCCGCGCCTTTGCTTTGTAGGTAAGCGTCGTTCTTTCGTTTGAACTTCTTGGACTGATTTCTTGCATTTCGCTGGTCTGCAACTGTGCTTCTCGTCGTTGAAAGCCTTTGAAATGTCTGAATGTATCGCGTGCATGAAATTTGTGGCATCAGACAGCCCCAGCTTGAAATGCTCGGATTGAAAAAAACCGCTACCACACTGGGAAATGTTCTGGCGTGACAAAAATTGCGTTGAAAGCAATGCCCCGAGGTAGCCTCGAGGATTGGGTGTAATACATGCAAATTACATGCCAACCGTTAATTAGTATCTTCGCAAGAGCCCCTATCAACAGGAAAGGGACATTTAGCACAGCAAAACCCACAGGGAACTAACTTCGAAAGACTATAAAGCAAAATGAAGTCATCGGCCAGCGGCTGACGGACGTCACTCGTCAGAGTACAGGTTGTCGAAACGGGCGTTGGAAACACAAACTAACCTAGGAGATGATATGTTGGCAAAACTTGATAATTAAGGCAAAACCGAATTGAAACATAGACATCCTTTCTACTCAACAGGACGATATTCTTTCAAGACTGGGTAGCCTTGAAAAAAACAAGTCATGATCTGCAGAAAAAGACTAGTGAATTGGAGGGAGAAATTGCCAAAAGCGATGCGAGAAATACAGGAACTGAGAGCCGCACTGGACAAGTCTGAACAATATTCTAGACGACAGAATATTGAAGTTCACGGAATCACTCAGCAGCCGAATGAGGATGCAATGGAAGTGATTAAGGAAATGGCCGTAAAATTACAACTTCCCGAACTAACAGATGAAGCCGTTGAGGCTGTGCACAGGTTTAGTAGCAAAGGAAAGTATTATTTATTTCCTTATTTAATTAATTATTTATTTTACTTTCAGTGACCCACCAACAGCTTAACGCCTCCTTAGTGGTGCACTTATCAATGAGTCAATTAGTAGTAAAATTTTAAACTGGATAAAAACGAAATGTTAGGACAGAGCACTAGGCTCAACACACTTTAGAAATATTACGCTCTTCATCAAAAATATCAAGACTAACATTCCCACAAATCTGTTCTAAATGGTTTTAGTTATACGTCAGTTGTAGGCGTGTCATCGGTGCAGCATGGTAAAAATCGGTAGGGTAAAACAAAGTATAAATTCTCACAAGACCTACGAGGAACGTGCTTACCAAAAAGGGTGGTTAAACACCTTCCTTTTTGGTAAGGTTCACTGGAATAAATTTGAGAGATATCTGGATTAAAAAAATGAGTGACACTGAGGAACGAACACATGTATATCAATGAAAACTTGAAAAGGCGAAACATGAATTTGTTATGGAAAGCTAAGAAGCGTGCTAAAGAAAATACCTACAAATTTGTATGGACCAGGAACGGGAAGATTTTTGTACGCCAAAAGAGGTTTCAGCTGTTATTCACATCGAAGACGAAAGAGTTGAAAATAATCCCTGGAGAAGGGGAACAAGAGGCACAAAATACAAACACCAATCTCCAAACACAGCTAGGTGACTTAGAAAGAGACTTAAAAAATAGGTAAACATGGACAGTTCATTTGATTCATTTAATCTCGGGGACTTGCACACAAAACGAGTCTTTAGGCAAAATACATTTGGTGAAATAAAGTTAAACTTACTGCACATAAATGTGAGGAGTTTAAATAAACACTAGGATCAACTCATGGTGCTTTTATCAGAAAGATTATCTTCCTTGGACGCGCTCATATTAACTGAGATTAATGTAGAAGAAACAGCTATGCTAAACGTTCACATTACAGGGCTTTTATGTATTTTATTTCTGATCAAAAGCATTATTATTAGTATTATCTGCAACAATCTACGAAACAATATTATTCTCAATAAATTTTCTTCTGTCGTGTAATGTCTTCCATCGCTGTTGTGAATAGTATAGCATGATCCCGGAGGCAGTGCGATACCTGTCGGATCAGATCAGAAAACGTTTATTAAAATGATTTGGGATCCGCCACACCTCTTGACTGAAGTCATCTGGTGTGACGGGATGATTACGGAGAGATAAAGGGTGTGAGGAGGAAAGGGGTTAGATGAGGTGTGTGAAGTTCACTGCCTTAAGGTAGGTGAGTAAAGAGTTCAGGATCTTTATCCTGTTGGCGTTTTCTTTGCGGGGGGTTACCCACTCTTCGTATGTTTGAAGTCGTGCATCTTCCGGAATGCTGAGGAGTGCGTCTTGTCTCAGTTGTTTGTTTGCTTCGCAGTCCCATATTAGATGTTTACAAGTAGCCGGGGTTTTGCAAGTCTTGCAGTTAAAGACTTGCAAAACCCCGGTGAAGACGGAAGCAAAACGCGGCCAATCCTGAGCGCTGACGTCGATGGTACCGAACGAAAGAACGAGAAAAAGAGCGACAGAAGAGCAGAAAAGGAAAACAGGCGAAAGTTTAGGCATGTTCGTTTTGACGCGACGAGGTGAAGTTGCTCGAGCGCTTATCAACTTCATTTGTTTTTAAACAATGCGCGATTCCGGTGTTTTAGATTCGAATGTTCAAACCATCTCCATAATAAGCCATACGTGATCCAAGGTAATCACTATCACGAATAAAGTCAGCATGTTTTAGGAGCTTTCACTGCTGAACCATCGAGCGCTACCAACTGATCAACAAAATCAATAACATTTTTGCTTTCCATGAATGCAGCTAAAGGTTTACTATTAACATGGTTGTTCTTACTACGGATTTGCCCCCAACATACGAAGCTTATACCACAACGAAGTTTCATTCGCTAGAAATAGTGTTGGCGCCTTTTCGATACGAAAAGAAACACCCCTATATTGTTATGCCAATATATATAAAACATGGTTCGTCAAAATCCTAGAACCAATTTATAAAGTCTGCGGAACTCTGGACGCTTCTTCATTCATACCAAGAACCCATCAAGACACCTTGACTGACACAACCCTCAGCATCATCGTACACCAGAAGATATTCAATCCTCAGAGACTATATACTCCCCTGAAACGATTTTCATGCTATATTTATCGTCACTAAATCCGTCTTATTCTTGACATATATGGTGCCAAAATGAAGAACGTGAACGCTGCTCTTTGCTCACGCTGTCCGGCTCGAAGAGGGACGATAGAATCTTTCGATAGCTCCGAACTCCATACCCGCCCCCCCCCTTTCCTGACGTTCGCACACTCTACATAAATTCAGTGTAAGCGTAAACCCCGCCTAGCGGTTGAAATAAGTAGGTCAGACGTCGAGTGCATAAAATTGGCCTTTATATGGTCAAAAGAGCGACGGAGAGGATCCTTCAATCGTGACAACATTTGCGTTTTGAGTTTTGACGGAAGAGAAACAAAACAAAACAGCACTCCCGTCAAAGCTGCAACCTCACAAACGTCTCGAAATATTTACACGCTTGGGGTCCTCCGCACATGGCCTTGGGCTTTCTTTGTTTATTTTAATATAAACAAAATATATTTGTATTCCTATTTTGTTGACTGTCACATCGTATTTCAGCACGCTTAGAAAGAAGCCGGCGTTCCTTACAAAAGATTTTTGACAGCTTCGTGAGAGCTTCTGCAGCAGATATAGCTGACATGCAAACCCTGCGAAAAGGACGTTAGGAAGCTGCGTGCACCCAGTTCTATGTTGTATCTTTGTTGTTGTTTTCTTGTCGTTGTAGCTTTTTTTTTTACGGGTTTGTAGGGGGGGGTGGGGGGGTGGATGGCAGACCAGAAAGGGGGCACATTTGCCTTCCTAAGATTCTTTCACGTTTGGGAATGCAATTTTGGGCATCATTTCGTCGCTCCTAACAGAAAGGGGGAGGGGTTGCTTTATACTCTACGTTGATGTTTTCTGTACTTACGAGAATCTAATTTTTTTATTTTATTCGGGCTGTTGCCTATTATATTTAATTTTTATTTTCAGCCCTCACTACTTTCTGTGTTCTTGCTGTTGCTGCTGCTGCTGTTGATGTCGCTGTTGTTCAGCGTGGAACGCTCTTCCATTAGAAGTCAAAGTGCGTGTGTCGTGCTTGAGCGATGGAAAAAGCAAAATAAACAAAAAGACCGAATTTCATTCAAATTACATTTACGCTGGTGAACGATCTCCCGTGCGGACCCAACCGGGCCCGTGAGCGGAAACCGGCAAATGGGCGACATTTCAAGCCGCCAGCTTAGTTGCTTCCTTTTAAAATTGAAGCATTTTTGTTTATTTGTTTATTTTATAAGCACTTCAGCCGTTTAAAGTAAACTCGTTCATTATAACGCACCATCTGCGTATGTGCTTCAGTGATACTAAATTGCATTAGAGAATCGTAGCGGTCGGTTGTTTTTGTTGCATTGAAATACGGTTTTAGAAATAGGACGGTTAAAATCACGCCCATCATAACGGAAGGTCTGTTTACTATTGCGCTGCGCTTTGTGCATGCGCCAGCAGACGTTACGCAGAGTGAAAAAAACGAGCACTTTTGGAGTGTGCAGGTACGATAGTTTCTTTATGTCCCGGAAGTAGGAGCAATTTCAAGTTTGATATTTTATATTTCTCTATGTTGTCTTGTAATAAAACAAGCACAAAAAAAAGTTTGGTGCGTGGAGCAAAATTGAGTTGAAGAAATGGAGCGCTTCCGCATCCATCTGCTCTAAAAGATTTAAAAGTCGATTTCAAACTTTTCTTGGCGCGCGTGTGATCTGAAGGTCAGGTGCTTCGGAACGGCAATAATCGTTGCTTCCCTACATTACTTGCAAAGCCATGTTTGGGACACATGACTGTACTTCTCGGCATTCAACATAATGGGAGTTTGAACTAATCTAATTTCATAGTTCAATTTAAGAACATTAAGATTCTGTGTACATGTATCGGTTGAGATGCCTACCGCGCGATGTCAGATTTCTTGCTCGCTTGATTGGTATACACCCAATTAATCCTAGAGTATCACCGCTTTCCATTACAATATGCATAGGAGGGAGCACGAATATGAATATGTGTCGGTCGGAACCAGCAATCATTGTGAGACCGCAGATGCAGGGTTCTAGGGCCGGCCTAACCCTCTGGCCTATCGTTCACTTTCAAGAATGAGGCAGTACGGGATCAGATTGAACTCGACTATTGTAATTACTCGGTCTATGAATCTTCTTATCACCACTTCGTTTTTGTGTGCCCACAGCCAATTCGTGACCCTGTCAACAAGAACACAGCAACTCAGTTGATTCAACTCTTTCAGCATATGAAGCAATGGTTGCGGTGCAGGCTAGTTGGTGAATATTGAGCATTTTGGTAAATCAAAGACTGGGGAAAAAAGGACATGGACGGAAACACAGGGCTTGGAAACACCCAAGCACCTAATTGTCGCTTCACAGCCAATGATATTGGCCATACCCCGCGTTTCGTAAGCTATAATTGACTATACTATAGCTGCTGCTGCTGATGATATTTTGATATCTTATGGCGCGAGGGCAACACGAGGGCCAAATAGCGTCAAGATCAAGATTAGCTAATTAATATGTAGTAGGTTAGTGCCTGTGGGTAAAAATAATGTTCTGTGTTGAGCTTATATACAACTGGGTTAATGAGGCCATGTAAAGGGCTCCAAGAAATCATGTATATTAGAGAAGTGACTTAAGGCCACTTTTGTAAGGAACGTAAATAAGTTCATTAGCGGAATCTGAGGTTCAGTGACCTAACACCAAACACGGATGAAATGGAATCTTAAAGCTTCTCACTGGTGCTAAAAGCGTGTTTAAGGAAAGGTTCGAGCTTCCTGCAAACAAAGAGATGCATTATTGTAAGGTCCGCATCACATGTTTCACAAATAGGAGGTTCATTACGCCCATTAAGAGATGCCAGTGTGTTAAGCGTGTGTGTCCATCGCGCAGTAGTGTTTACAATACACTGGAAGGCTTTACAGATTTCTTTTATTGGTGTGTCCTGGGTAATGTCCAAGGTGTACTTGCACTAGGAGTTTTTTTGTTTTTTTTCGGACTTTTAATTATACGGAGGAGCTCAGCTTTGCTTGTTTTAAGGGTAATCATCCACTCAAAGGTGGGATACCTCTTAAACCTCCCCAACACTTATTTTTCTTTCGCTTGGTTTCTGTACATTCTGGAGACAACCAGGGTCTTCGGGTATTTTGGAAATCTTGATGATGTTCTTGGAATTGAAACTAGGGCTGCGTCATTTGTGACAGTTGTCAAAGCAGACGTAGCTTCATCAGTATTAAGTGTGGTCAAGCCATCCACTGGAATCTGGGCCTGTTTACTGTACTTCGTCAGGTCTGGCTTCTCAATGACCCAGGGCGGCACTCTTTTCGGAACACAAGGATTAGCGCACGAGTGTTGGATGACAATAAGAAAGTGATCACTGTCATATGGGTTTGGGTGAACACACCAAGACAATTCCGTAAAAGAGAAGCGGAACACGATACGTCTATGCGAGAATATGTCACAGGCAAGCTTAGGGTAATATGCGTAGGAGACATGCCATTTAATATATTGACTGAATTTTAGCTCGGCTCAACCACCAGGACGCCCTTTTCCCCCGACACGGGTCCGCCACGCACAGCCAGACGTCGGTGGGTCTTAGCCATGTTTTACTCAAAGTCCGTGGTGGCGCCACTCACCAAACACCTGCGAGCGCAGGTGCCCCCTGCGGGGTGTACTATAGCGTTCTTCTAACAGTGCCTGATGTGTCAGTCAAGATTTACAACACAGTTGAATTAGGTCGTGCTTTCTAACGTACCGATCCCGTCACATCAGATCAGTCAGTATTCTTATCAAGCAGAATATGAAGGCTGCTGTACAGTGCGCAAAATAGTCATATCGTCCAGTGGACAGGCGCATCCTTTTTATAACAGAAAACATCCATCGGTTTTATAGATCGCAGTTATATCTCGTAATTCAAATATATTTGATTCTGCTAGTGGCATTTTTGGTGACCGTCTGCGCAGTTACAAAGGTTAGAAGTTTGTTGATTTCTTCTCGGGAATATTTCACGTAAAGTCTATTATATCTAGGTACGAGGAATGCATATACAAGTAAAAGCATTGGTATAGAAGTATTTGACATAAAAGCTAAAACAACCTCCGTTAAGGCTGCATGCAGTGGTTCTCAGTGCGGCGATCGCCTCACTTCACCATAACTCACTTTTCCACGCCCTTTTAAACTCTTCCAACGTAAAGGTTGTTCCATTCCATACAATGATCTCTTGAGACTAAAATAAAGGATATTACTCAAAATAAGGGTGCTGAAAGTGTGCTATCCTAACTGCAAATCTCCGGACCAACCTTTTTACACCCTTCGAAAATGAAGCGGCGCCTTATTTTTGCAATAAAAAAGGATGTGTTACTCAAAATAAGGGTGCTGAAATGGTTTAGCCACGAAGGTAAGTATCTGGCCTACCACTTTTTAAACCCCAAAGGGCATAACATTTCTTCGCGGCGCAGCGCCAGGACAGCGACCTCTTGGCGAGGTCGCGCGATCGTCCATTTATACTCGCCACCGTATATCCAGCAGAACGGTAATTCCCGCGGCGGTACAAGCCGGTGCGATAGTCGATGAAGGAAGGGAACAAGGCATTAAACATCCGGTTTCGGTATACTCTTAGCCGCATACCCTTGCTGCCGCGAAACCAGAGACACAGCTACCACGTGTCCGAACGGCGAAGCTCAGGGATCGCCTTACAACCGGCGTTAAAGACGTTAACGCCGCGGGGACGAAAACGGAAGCGGCGATCCGAAAGAACATTTGTCTTCCGTAGGGCGCCGACAGAGACTGCCCGCGTGTGAGATAAGGAACGAGGTGATGGTGCCAAGAGTTTCGGTTAGCGCCGGTTGCTGCATGGCGGCCTGAAATCTCAAATCGATTGGAGGGATATACCGCTTGCTTCGTGACCCCCTTGCCTTCCGTTGGGCTCCGAATCACTGTTTGATGAGAGAAGCTTTCGCTCAGGATTCTTTTTTCGCGTTATTTTTTTTCGTTAACGTTTGTTGATTTTCACCGCTCTGAACAGATATTACAAGTAACTGGTCGTGTCTTTTTGTTGTTTTTCTTTTCTAGGAACCCAATGAACATCTGGTGACCTTGATGTGAGTTCAAAGGTGAGTGCGGCTGTTGTCGAACATCAGACAACGGTTTCACGGTCTTTGTCATTTTCAGGGACCGATTTCTCTTTGGTGCCTTATGTTTATCTTTAAAAGAAATTGTTGTGGCTTCTGGATTTTTTTGTATACTGCTTCAAACTAAGCCGAAGCGCAGCTGTCGCTAAGATCTGATAGGGTGAATCAAGCTGCTCCAAAAGCGCATCGTCAAGGCGCTTGTCGTCTTCTTGCCTTTGCTCTCAACATCTAAACAAATATCGCGCAGTGAATTCGCTGCGATCCTGATCTATTTTTTACCCGTGATTGATTGAGCCAGTGATCACAAGAAGACTATATGACAACGAACACCATGACGATCATTTTTTGGAGCAGCTTGATTAGCCCAATCAAATCGTAGCTTCGGCTGTGCTCCGACGTAGTGGGAAACCGAGTGTAGTAGTATCTTTTTTAGTTAATTTTCTCGGTCTCTATTTTTAAATTGGGACCTTAATAATTTAGAATCTTGCTGGAAGATGACCGGTTCTCATTCTGTACGTCAACGCGGAACGATAGTGGCATGTTCTAGATTGACCTTAGTCGTTTGACTTCTAGGGTGGAATCATTCAACGCCTTAAGCGAAAATACGAATCAAACGTATATATTTCGTTTTTGAGTGTTACATTACCGACGGTGCAAAAAAAAATAAGAGTAGTCAGGTACGCTCGCTTTGTGCATTGCAGTGTATTCGTATTGTCAGATGCGTGCTTTCGATAGAACCTATTAAATTTATTGTACCCAGATTCTTGCGCGCGGTTGAATTTTCAGGGCTGCATGACCCATTAGCCCTCAACTTTGGACGCTTGCATTCTGCATTCACAGATACTAGCTGCTTACACACATAGACGGACGAGTTGTTTGCTCAGTTAGAGCCAGCCTAAACAGACAGACGACCAGCTTTCAGTTTCGCAGCCTTGGTAAAAAAGATCAAGTCACATTCAACGTTGATCTATTTTCATAGTGTGATGAGGCGGCACGCGCCTAACCACTTGACATTTCTAGAACGTTTCTTAAAGTGCACACATTAAGTGCATGCCTCCCAGCGCATCATTCGATTGTCTAAAAGTTTGTAAGTAGATCCCAAATCAATATTATTCTCATACTCGAGGGATGCGTTATATATCTTTTTGAATATCCTCTTTTGCTACCTTTATATGTGGACAGATCAAATTACAAACTTTTCCTTTTTTTTTTGTTTTGGAGGGGGGATTAAGCTTCTACTATCAAACGAGCAAAACACGAAAACGTCCTGACAGCGAAAATGTAGTTAGTGTGAGGGCTAGCTGGTTGAAGTTTACCTAGTGATATTAGCCTGAGATTGGACCAGAAGGAAACAGTTTCCAGTGGTAGAAACAAATATCTCTTGAGATAGAGGAGGAGGGTTCAAAAGCATCCGTCTGGTCAAAGGTACTCTTGACAAATTTGTCGCGAAGTGAGCGCGTACTTTTCTTTTTCGCGTGTCCTTGAAATTATGATGCTCTGCGATTTCGTTGCGATTTGGTTGTGTACGTATATTGGGAGTATGATTAAATAAAGGTTTTAGCTGAGGTTGAGACGTTGCTCTGTCCTTCCTCCTTTTTCTGGCCTAACGTACACCTTTCCCTTCATCTGCCCCAGTGCTCAGGTTAATATCACAATAGTCTTGACAGCGTTCTCGTACACGATTGTCTTTTTTGTTTTTACAGGCAACGATGTTGTCAAAGGTTATCTTTGCCATCCTGTTATCGCCAAGCGTGGCTATATCAGTGTGTCTTTGGGAACCAGTTTTACAACGTTTACTACGGCATTAGATTGTTGGAAACAAACAGGGTTCATCACTGCTCTCCAGTGTTTTCAAGTGCCCTGCGTCCACAAGGAAATGAAAGTGCGACCTCTAGACAGCTTCTGGCAGTGCTGCCGAACCTGCAGCATCGTAGGTACGTAGATACACGCTTGTAATGTGTTCGCTGACGTCGTAACACTTGGAATTTGCATGTTTCGCTATGTGCTCTCCTGCTTGTAGTATCACACACTAATTGCGCAAAGCGTCACGTGGTTTTACACCACTTGCGTTATGTCTAGTAAGCAGAAATCTCCAGCTCATCAAGTGGGATTTAAGGATGATGTTAATCCCGTTGGCGGTCAGTCAGTGACACATGCCTAACTTGCAAACTGCGACCGAATTTTTCTGTAGATACTTAACATAAATTAGTTATTAAGGAAAGTTAGTTAAGATCAATTAGCCTATTATTTTGTTTTTAAAAGTCGACTTTATGTTTCTAAAACAGCGTACACTCGTCCCACTTTTAATTTCTTTTACGCAATAAAATACGGCGCTATATTATCTGACCTTGTTGATCGTGCCGACTCGAAAGTGTAGGAAATTTTTATTCAAGCATAGGAAGAGAGCTCTATGCCTTAGAACACATTTTTTGTGGGGTGGGGAAGAGCTAAGTTATAACTTATAAATGATGGACGTAGATTAGTTTATCTTACGCGACTTAAATATTCTGAGGAAGGTGATGACGTCGACGGTGCAGCTGACTTGCCCGACCATCCCTCGCTGAGCCCCACGTGCTAGCCCGATACTCGTCAGTCCTATTGTGTGCTACTCTTATCTTGTTGTGTGTCCTCTTGCCGCTGCCAATATATACAGTGTCTTTTCTTAAGCTTAAACAGATTTGTTTTCAAAAAAACATGAAAGTTACACTTATGTGGTTTGTGCAGGTGAGTTATACGGCCAAGGAGACGTTATGTGGGTGGCTAATCTTCGCGATAAGTCGGCTAATTAATTAAGAATTCGTTAATTAACTTCTTAATTAGTGAAAATAGGCATGTTTCAATTAGAAACTTACTGAGCGTCATAGAAAACCACTAAATCAACTTTTTTAGAACGACTTGAAGCTCGTGGGAAACTCGGGGGCGTACCAAAGTTACCACTCGTGCAGCAGACGCAAAGCTAGCAGTGGCAAAACGCGGATGATTAGATTATCATCGCCTTCCGCGTTCTACACGAGGCTAACTTTGGTGAGCCCCGAGTTTACCACGAGCTTCAAGTCGTTCCAAAAAGAGTTGATTTAGTGGTTTTCGATGACGCTCAGTAAGTTTCTAATTGGAATCATATGTCTGTTTACACTAATTAAAAAGTTAATTAACGAATTTTAATTAATTAGCCTACTTATTGACAAGATTAGCCACCCACATAATGTTCCCCTGGCCGTATAACTCACCTGCACAAACCGCATAAGTGTAACTTTCTACGGCTCTTTTAAAACAAATCTGTAAAGCTTATAAAAAAAACACGTGTACACGATACTATATTATATTTTTCAGAACCCGGTGAACAGTGTGCCGTTTACCGAGAGCACTCACCTGAAGTCTGTGATCAAGAACACAGCTGCGATAGTAACACACAAACATGTGTATCAAGGAACCCACCCGACTCCATATATAAATAGATTTGTGAAAGCAAGTTATTGTTGATGTATGTTTATTTAGACAGTTGAAAGTTAGTCGGCTATAATGCGCGCCTGGCGTCTACCATGTAGATAAAATAAATTAGCCAATGATGTGCGACTGCTAGCCTGATGTCTTAACGTGCATCACGCAGTAGCGATACGCGAACGCAAGGGATCTAAGTTGGACATCCAGCGATAACGTTTTTGATGAGTGTCGAGCTTGGAGCACCTGTACGATGCTCGTCTAAATTCAAACGGCCGGGAACGGTTTGCTAATGAATGCCACAATTCCTCCCGGCGGGTATGAGAGATTTTCTGGAATATTGACTGTGGTATGCAAGCTATGAAAACCACGGTTTAGCATTCACACGGTGCTGGTCTATCCGTGTTTGTACACTGGAGACGGAAGTCACCATTACTCATGACAGACTTCCCGCTGCCTGAGTTATACTCCGAATACATTTAGATCTCACCGTAGCCTGAATCACATGCAGCGAAAGCTCGCGCTGCTCAACATACGAATCTAGAGCATGAGAACTCGAAGCTCTACTATGGTAGGCTAGGCCACCGACAGAATTAGAACGACAGGGAGTCTTCCAGAAGCCCCGCCTCCAGCTTGAGCTTTCTACCTTGGATCACACTGTGGCGTTTCTTGAGTTTCGTGCGCAAGCGCAGCTCAATACTCACGACCGATGATTCTCTTGCCGTTGATAGAACCTCGTTGCCTCTCCACCATGCGCATGAAGCTCATGAGCACGATGGAGGGCAAGGAGGACGTGCTGAAGGCAGGTCTTATAAGGGAATCGCCCTGCGCCTCTTATTCTGCCAGTTACTTAAGAAAGGGAGGTGTGGTGATTGCTAAAGTCACTGGATCCTGGGAAAGTAACGCCAAGCTCCCCGTGTGGTCGCCATCTTGGTCCGTGAAAGTGAGCAATTTCTCCTTGACCCCTCCGTTTCTGGTGAGCTGATCTAGATTCGCTGGTGACAGACCTTTGGTGGTTGCTGGTTGGTTGTTTGGGTTTTTGTGGCGCAAAAGCAACTGGGCTATGGAAGCGCCAGAACTAGTCTCCCATTACTTAGGGTTAGAGAAGAAAGCGGCTTTCTGGCGGCGTTGAATTAAACAATGTATGGAATACCGACATCGACGAAGACGGGCATGAGATGCTGATTAAAACACTTATAGTCGGTGTGATGCCGATGGAAGTCAAAGGCTTCAAAATACTTTTTCTCTTCACCATGAGGGGCTCATCGCCAAATCAGTGCTGGCGTTGATAACGTATTGCTTTATAAAGTGAAGAAAATGAATGAGGCGCTCTGTCTCCTGGACACTCGGCAGTCTGTAAAATGCTTGGCACTTTGTCACCGTCTTCCGCACAAGGGAATATCCCCGCGCAGGAGGTAGCCATGGGTCAGGTGCCGATATGCTGACCGATTCGCGAACAGCGCAGGACTATCAAAACGTTCTCGGTATGATGCATCTTCCATTCACCACAACAGTGGTTTTACTGCGCTGGCTTGTTATATATTGCTGCATTCCATTCATCACCGCGCAGCGTCATCTCGCAGTTACTCTTTACGACAGGCGTGAAGTGTCATGAAGAATCCTTTGAAAAATCATTGATGCGGTTGCGGTCATTGCGCCAAACGGTCAGCTTCTTTGTTTCCTCGGATACCAATATGACTGGGAACCCAACAAAAACAGTCTCAATTGATGTTGTATTTTAAAATTGGCTTTGTTTCTGAAGTGCATAATAGAGAAGGTTTTTGAGACTTTTAGAAGAGTGAGTGATACGCTTTTTATGAGAGAGTCGTGGCTTCACTTCGAGCAACCTATTTTCAATGATATGTTCTGCGGGAAGGAGGCGGCTGGTTAAGCCGATCAGTATTCTTCGCAGGTGTTAATCCTTCTTCTTGCAACAGGGATTTCCCGGCAGTGAACAGCGAGCAAGGTGTCTGTCTTTGTGCTGCTCAGTGTAGAAGCTGTTCAAAATGATATTCATTTGATTTCCCCAGTTTCCAGAAAATTCTTGTTTGAGCACCTCACAAGATGGCCCACTTTTAAATTTTGTCAGTGAGAGTCCTGATCAATGAGACATGTATTCAGGGGGCAATGCTGATGAAGCATACTGGGCTGCAGCAGGGTTCATATCAGGCTTATTGGGCTCAGCTATTTTCTTATTTCTTAAGTGGAGATGGTGTTCGGCTTGTTCTC
Source organism: Ixodes ricinus (assembly GCA_037355805.1). Lineage (NCBI taxonomy): Eukaryota > Metazoa > Arthropoda > Arachnida > Ixodida > Ixodidae > Ixodes > Ixodes ricinus. Next base: position 3,918 of record JAZHYW010013754.1, on the reverse strand, counting down.
AAATCACTGAAAGGCGAGGCCGCTCCAAATACCACTACCCTAGATGGTCATTCTGGAACCGTTTGATCCTGCGGTATGGAGGCTCAAAGTTGCCCTTCTTTTCCCAGGAAAGGATTATTTACAGCACCAACATGAGGACTATGAACGGGAGACGTACAGGCTCCGAGGTGGCCATGTCTGCGTGGTAGACAGGATCAATGTTTTCAGACAGACACCCTTGCCGATCCATAGACAATCCTTAATTCGAGGCGGGACCGAACAAGTGGGCAGTACAGGTAAACAGAACTGCAGCGGTCAGATCATGACTTATGAGACAGAACCTTCGGTTAGCTGCCTTTTGGCTCTCTCTTCATTCTTTATGTGACAGATAAAAATCAATTTTGAGTCAGCGCTACAGACTCTGCTATGATCGTTTTGTTCGGACTGGTGTTAGCTAGAAATGGTCAACGATGGTTCCAAATCAGACTCCCTGCTTCGTGAAAAAGTAACTTCAGCCTGTTTTCGGTAAGAGAGCCAGATCCATTTCTCTCCCTTGTTATTAATAGCACATGGAAATTTTCTTCCCAATAATCGTTTGATGAAAAATTTTGAACGACACGAAATCTGGATGTCATCTCAAACACAAGAGGTCTGAATAAGTGACCTGAACTTTTTAGCCAAGATAATTAATTTTGTGACTATCAAAAGGGTACTTTAAGCGCACCACCTGAGGACCACATTCTCTTTAGAATTCTAGAGAGCGTGGTTTCTAGTTTAGCAGAAAAATTTGGTGTTTCTAAACAATGTACAACTAACGGCGTGGTGACCAGATACAAAGCCTGTCTCAATCAATGAAATTCCACGGCCTTGGTAGTGTCTTAAAGCTTTCTCTAGTCAAGAAAACAGACATAGAGCGTATTGGACCACAAAGGCTCTACAAGCGTGGTTTCAATTCAATGAGATGGTCTGGATGACCATAAGGTCAGCCACATTAGTGATCAAACAGAACGTTTTCTCATCTCTCATTAACTGTTATTGGCTCATGCCACCAAGGATTTTCAGACAACAGTGCAGACTATTGGGCTGGATACTTTAGAAGGATCACACATGACCCAAATAAAGATAATATGACATTTTTCTGCCAGGGTATGACCTCTTGCCATACGATTAAAAAAGTAGAATAATCCAAGGTGGAGAGTGGGTACACAGCATGCTGTAGTGGTTAATGCCATCTAGCTGCTGCTGAAGCCAAGTGGGAGAACCGACACAGTTCTCAGTGAGTAGCAAGAGGTGTTCTGCAAACCCTTTCACCTCAGTTATTTGACTGGCCTTCTTTTCAGCCTGCTTTTGCTATACATAGGCCAGCTGTGTTCATTTCAGAACTCAGGCCTGGAATTCAAAATACTCTCCCAGGATGTCTGCCCCCTTGCTCATCAGGCTTTCTGGGCATATAACATGCACATTGAAGAAGACAGAAGATAACTTGATATATTCTTTTTCCTTTATGAATTCTATGCCACAGTTCACACATGTTTATACCTTCCCAGCCCAGCTTGGGCCACATACATGAAAACAGTGCGCTTCGATTGCCTTCATGCATTATCCAGCCCCGGGCTTTCCTTTTGAACTCTATCAGGGTTAATCTTTGTAGGAATTAGCATGAAACCTACCCCATACACTGTTTTGCTTTGTGTTTCTGTTGTTGTTGTTCACCCCTAGGGTTGACTTTCGGCATTTTACAGAGACAGGGGATGTCATTAGTATCATTCTAGTGCCAGCAAGAATGTACTTGCTCAGGGTTCATTCATTTCGTCTATTTATTGATTTCATCGAGTGATGCACGAGTGGCGCCAAATGCTGGAGCTAGCCATGGTGAGCTTAAATCAAGCCTCATTAAATTCACATCTGATAGGCACGATTGGGAAAGTGTTACTGGAGGAGGAACATCTAACATGCAGGATAGTGATCATGCCATATGGGTTGGTAATAACATACCAGCAAACAGTGGAAGAATAGCAGCATGTAATCGAGAGATCTATGGATATAGATATATGTGGTGGGGCTATAATGGTGGCCTCTTTCTGTTCATAGGAGCAGGCCCTGAAAGAAGAAAACGTTCAATTATTGCTCACAGAGTATGCGTGTGGTGCTTTATAAAGGTTGGCATGGGCATTCAGGTCACCCTGAGCATGAGAAAAGGCTGAGAGCTGTACACGAGTACTCAGCTCCTCTGTGAAAATCTGTGGTGGAGTCTCTGTGAAGCAAGCTGTGATCCCGGCAGTCTAGCTGGTGTGGAGGAGGCAGCACAGCACCAGCTGAGTGTCAAGTGGACCCCATGCATGCCAGTGACCTGGGGATGATGGCTGCAACACCTCCAGAAGCGTGAGATGGCAGAGACATCAGCACCAACACCGTGTGAAAGAGCTTCAGGGAGGCCTCTTCAAAGTCTGCTTCAGGTGAGTTTCTGAAGGCAGAAACTATGGGATGATGTTCTTCAGCAGAAGTGACCCCTAAATGTTATGGTATTTTATAATAATCCTCTACAGTTCCTGTGAATATATGGTTAGGAGATCACTAGTCAAGGGGTGTAAGGCTTGGTTAATTCTGGGGCTTAGGCTTTTGTTTGCTAGTCACATTCTTCCTTTTTAACTAAGGCAGAATTCCCGGTCTTTTCTCTTTCTGTTTTTGTTTAGGGGTGTTTTCCATTCATTTCTTAGTCCGATGGGACTAGAAGTTATAATGACAACTGCTGAGAACTTGCTCTGGGGGCAGTTTTACCTGTTCATGAGTCAGAAGCCCGCGACCTGACTGCTGCACGTCTGGACCCAGCCAGGCTTGGCTTAAAGCCTGCTGGATTAAACATCCTACACAGCTGTTGTTCCAAGGTTTACTCGAGAGGAGTGGGCTCCTGTGATGTGACCACTCTTTCCTTGAGCTGAGTAAAACATGTCAGGGAGTTGGAGCAGATGACTCAGCTCCTCCTCCATTGAAAAGCCACTGGACATTGGCAGTTAAATGACAAAAACTGCCTGAAGGGGCAAAGGAAGCCATGTTTACTCCCAGTGTGGCTGGGCTGACTTCCCCTGGGTCAGATTTGGGGCCTGAGGAGGGCTTCCACAAATCTTAAGTGAAAACCTAAGGTGGCCATGGTCTGTGTGCAGTGCAGGGCTTCTCTGCCTGCATCAGGAAACATCTGGTACTAGGATGAGACAACCTTTGTTTTAACCTCCAGGTAGGATATTCTCTAACTTGCTTTCTGTCAAAATCTCTTTCTCCCTCCACCCCAAGGGCGGGTGCAGAAATATGCTGGATGGGACACTGCGTTTCACAGCCAAGCCTCGTTCTCTGATATCCTTCTTATGAGTGTGGCTCCCCACCGCCGCGCACGTCTCCTTCCCACAGCTTAGCTGCGGCCATGAATAAACCACTGACATCAGGAAGCACGCTGGTTAAGGACATGGTCGCCTGCAACCAGTTCGTGGCTTCTTTGACGCAAACTTTCAGGCTGGCAACAAATGTCAAAATCCGGTGTTTGGTCCTGCTTCAGGTACCTCGCGTTTGAAAGTGATGCGCTGGACTGAAACCCTTTGGATATCGTGGGCGCTTCCATTTCATCTTCACCACGGTGAAGAAAAGGGGATAAATGTCTTTCAGGATGAAACACGGTATGTTCAGCATTGTGCCCCTGCTGTGACAGCAGGATCACCCGGATATTTTCAGAGCGGTGCCAAAATGCCGGAAAAACCATACGCACCAACGTGAGATCTCCAGATAATTCTTTGCCTTTATTCTGCACCAATGTATTTGCCATCTGAGTTTTTTGCTCAAAAAGCGAACAGTTTAGCAAGGATTGGTCTTGGTTTTGGGTGAATGACAAAGATCTGAGATGTTCATCTTCTGGATCTTTAACGGTAACTGAAGATTTCAGGACGCTGCCTC